>VUYV01000146.1:2356245-2402009 GCA_008711295.1 Anarhynchus alexandrinus | reverse complement strand
GTAGAAGGCCACCAAATTTGTCAGGCATGACTTGCCCTTGGTGAAGCCATGCTGGCTGTCACCAATCACCTCCTTGTTTTCTATGTTCCTCAGCAGAGTTTCCAGGAGGATCTGCTCCATGATCTTGCCAGGCACAGAGGCGAGACTGACTGGCCTGTAGTTCCCCGGGTCTTCCTTATTTTCCTTTTTGAAAATAGGGGTTATGTTTCCCCCTTTTCCAGTCGGCAGAAACCTCGCCAGACAGCCACGACTTCTCAAATATGATGGCTAGTGGTTTAGCGACTTCATCTGCCAGTTCCCTCAGGACCCACGGATGTATCTCATCAGGTCCCATGGACTTGTGCACCTTCAGGTTCCTCAGGTAGTCTCGCACTTGATCTTCACCTACAGTGGGCAGTTCTCCATTTTCCCAATCCACAGCTTTGCATTCTGTGTCATGGGCAGTGAGGCTGCAGTCCTTGCCAGTGAAGACTGAGGCAAAAAAGTCATTGAGTACCTCAGCCCTGTCTCTGTCCCGGATAACCAATTCTTGTGTTTCCTTCTGGAGAGGGCCCACATTTTCCCTAGTCTTTCTTTTCTTGCTGACATACTTAAAGATTTTTTGTTTGTCTTGATGTCCCTGGCCAGATTTAGCTCTATCTGGGCTTTAGCTTGTCTAACCCGATCCCTGGTTGCTTGAACGATTCCTCTGTATTCCTCCCAGGCTACCCACCTCAGTTTCCACTCCCTATAGGCCTCCTTTTTTCCTTTGGTCATGTCCAAGAGCTCCTTATTCATCCATGCAGGCCTCCTGGCTTTTCTGCCTGCCTTCCTCTTTGTAGGGATCCATTGCTCCTGAGCTTGGAGGAGGTGGTCCTTGAACTTGGTCCAACTTCCTTGGACCCTTCTTCCCTCCAGCACTTCATCCCATGGCACCATACCAAGCAGATTCCTCAAAAGGCCAAAGTCAGCTCTCCCAAAGTGCAGGGTCGTCAGCCTGCTGCACACCCTCCTCGCTGCCTCAAGGATTTTGAACTCGACCATTTCATGGTCACTACAGCCCAGGCTACCCTTGAGTTTGACACTGTTTACCAGCCCCTCCTCGTTGGTAAGAACAAGGTCCAGCATAGAACAACATGGCAATTAAAGTGTACCCTGACAGACAGCACAAACATCTAAGTTTCTTTTACTTAATTATCCAAAAATTAAAATAAAAACTGAAGTTTTCTCCAGACAGCTCTTTTTAGAAAATTTCAGGCTGAGTCTCTCCCCACTGCCAAATCAGCCCCCGCATTTGTAGAGGCAGGGAGAAAAAAGGTTTCTGCAAAAAAGAACCTCTTCCTACAGGGTATAAGTGCTGGCTATGTGCCAATGTTTGTAAAGCCTGCATACAAATTTGGATATATGTGCATACTTACATACACACACAAGCAGAACTGTTATCATCTGATCTGACTTCCTGGCTAAAATAGGCAAATTAATTTCCTTATAATGAACCCAGTAAATGGAACTGTTACAATCCAGGAAAGCATCTAATCTGGAAATGGAAATATTATAAGATGAAGAACCCACAAGGTGGAGCAGTTTATACC
This sequence comes from Anarhynchus alexandrinus, assembly GCA_008711295.1. Taxonomy (NCBI): domain Eukaryota; kingdom Metazoa; phylum Chordata; class Aves; order Charadriiformes; family Charadriidae; genus Anarhynchus; species Anarhynchus alexandrinus. Next base: position 2,400,438 of record VUYV01000146.1, on the reverse strand, counting down.
AGCTGATCCACTTAAGACCTGTGCTTAATCACTCATCAAAACAAGTGGTCTTGCTTCAATTTCCCACTTGACAATTACTCTTGACTAGAATCTTTCAGCATTTGGCATCTTTCCTTAGAAAGGGGAAGCACACACATTACTGATTATAATCACCTCTAGTGTTTGAATATGTTGTTCAGTTGGGGATTTTTTTTGTTGGGTTTGGGGTTTTTTTTGTTGTTGTTTTTTGGGGTTGTTTTTGTTTTTGTTTGTTTGTTTTCTTTGTTTTATTATGAACTTATCATGTTCTTTAAGTCTCCTACTTGCACAGCATTTATTACAGGCGTGGATCTATATGTGCCCCTTGTCAAATGCATACAGTACAAAGTATGTTGCAATTCAGAGATTATCTAAGCCTTCAGAAAATAGATAATTTTCAGTGGGTGCTCTGGATTTTTCAGTATGTTTCATTCTAAAAAGTGCTAAAGTCCACACAAAAGAGTAGAGGGTTTGGGCTTTAGCACAAGTTAATAATAAGGTAAGAGTTTTGTAGTAGTTGCTGCTTGATATTAAAAGGTGATGTTCCTGGAGTACCAAAACTTTACACTATAATGTCTGTTCAAATGAAAATTTCCCAGCCTTATTGGTTCTTATTTTGATCAGTTCTGGCTGTGGAGAATTTTGGAACAGAGCTTCCAGAGAAATGAGAACCTGAAAACTTACAACCCTTAACAGAGATGGGATCTTACCTTGTTTCAATGAAGGCTCTTAATTCTATTACTTCAGTTGTGTCTATTTTATACAATGCTGAATGTTAAAGATAATAAATATAGAATAAATAAGATACATGGTCTTACCCTCTATATTCTATATATTTGTATATACATCCTGCGATTAGCATGGCAATCAAAGCATAGTACCAAGAGCAAATGAACATCAAGGCAAGACATAAACTCATCCCCAGGAATGAGAGAGTCCTAAAAGAAACCACATTTTTCCATTTTTTTAAATAGGCATGTAAATGCTCTACAAAGTCAATTTCTTATTTAAGTTAACTTCCAGAAAGGCCTTTCTTCTTCAAAGGCCATTTCATAGCTACTACACAAATGAAAACACACTTTTAGTTTATAAAAAAAATACAATCTCAACCTTTGTGTGACATAAATAATACAGTTGAACTAGATATTAACAATAGATTTACTACACTTGTCAGTTCTGAAACTATCAGCACCTCCAAGTAAGGTCAATTTCAAAACACATTGCTATCACTCACTGGCTGTTGATTTCCATTTAAGCTAAAAACAAACAACAAAAAAACCCCCATAAACAATAGTAAACATCATTATGTTACTTCCAGAAAAAATAGTTGATCCTTTTAAATAAGTTTGATTCAATTATATTCTCCACTTCCATTGTGGTCTGTCACTTAGACAAGAACACACAACAGTAAATGAGAATACAGAAAACAATATTTCAAAGGCTATAAAGAAAGAATGACTGAGAGCTGAAAAAGTTACAGAAGCATTTACAGATTAAAGTTTATATACCTGGTTTGCCCAAACTATTATTCAAGACAGATGTAAGTCAGCTCAGAACAGGACAGTTTTGTGAATAGTCACATAAAACATCCCAGATGTCTTTTCACCTGATTTCCAAATTAGACCCAGCTTTCACTGTATTGACAAAGAGTGTCAGCAGACCCAACTTTCACTTGGCACCTTCAGTTTGCTTTAGTAACATACAGGTATGGAGTCCAAATGCATCCAGTTTAAAACCAAAGAAATGCTTTCTACCTGTTATGAGGACATGAATCTAAACGTAATTTGTCTAAAAGAACAACAGCTGTTCTTTCATGCTTGACTTAGCAACATTTGTTTTCATTTAGTAAATTTGGCTATTAGAATATTCAGTGCATGAATCATCTCATAACTCATTTAAGTCAGAAAGGAGATTTTGCTTTATTATTGCAAGAAAATCAAAAATTTAGGGCTGTGTAATTAGTTTTAACTCTTCTGAATAAAGAATATTCCCTACCAGTGGTAATACTTGAAACGAGGTCTCCAGTTGGGAGTCCGTAAAAGTGTCTGAACTGCACAAGCCAGATTTACAAACATATAGCACATAAGGAAAAACCTGTTAAGACAAAACAAAAAGAAAGCATTTTCCAATAGGAAATTAACTAGACAAATTTGCATTAAAAGGCTGAACACAATCCAAAAAAGCATAGGAACTTGTACACTGTGTTCACAGTGGCCAACAGAAGACAAGACATACAGATGCATATCTGTAGCATATTAGGCCTCAAAACGTGGTATTAGCATAATATAGAGCCTCAAAGATTTCAGAGAAAATGTAGCAGCCAACTGACAATCATGGTGTACTGGTTTGGGCAGGAATAGAGTTAGTAGCTCATAATACCTCATATGGCACTATGTTCCAGATTTGTAACACAGGTATGTTTTAACGGTTGCTGAGCACTGCTTACAGAGCATCAAGGCCTTCTCTGTTTTTCTTGCTGCCCCACCAGCAAATAGTCTTAGGGAGGGGACACAGCTGACCACAACTGACCAAAGGGATATTCAATACTGTATGACATCAAACTCAGCAGTAAGAGCTCAGGGAAAGGAGAAAGAAAGGGGCACATCTGGACTTAAAGGTCTTCGTTTTCCCAAGTAACAGCTATGCATACTGAAACCCCGCTTTCCTGGAAATAGATAAAGATCTGCCTATTGATAGTGAATGAATTCCTTATTTTGTTTTGCTTGTGTGCAGAGCTTCTGCCTTACCTATTAAACTGTCTTTATCTCAACCCATGAGTTTTCTCACTTTTACCCTTCTGATTCTCTCCCCCATCACACAGGGGGTGGGGGTAGGTTGGGGGGCAGTTAGTGAGCAGATGTGTAGGGCTGAACTGCCTACTGGGGTCAACCCATAACACAACAGGGGTCAACAACATAACACAACTTCCAAGGCAATGTCAGTAAGTGACATGAAAGTCAGTTCATACCAAAAAGTATTAAATTGTTTTGTCTGTCTCAGATACACTTGAGCTAAAGAGCTAGATGCAATTGAGCAGGAATTTTTATTTTAAAAATCAACTTTTAAAAAAGTTAAACATTTTATTACTAGCATTCAAGAACTCTGTCATGGAAAAGGGTTTTTTTTTGTGCCTAGAAATTAGTTCCAGCCAAAACATTTTCTTGTTTCAATTATCTTCAGAATCAAATAAGAATAAAATTTGTTAGAAGACAAATTCTACCATGTATTATTTCAAAAAGACAAATCATTACCTAGTTAATTTAAAAAAAATAGTACTTTTAACTTAAGACCACAAAACACCACATTCATACTCACATTGAAAGAATTGGTGCTACGCTGTCCAATGAGGCTATCAAAATTCCTATTTCACAAATGCAAGCAGTGAGGAGCAGAGCCCAAGTCGGTTCTCCATTTGCTTTTCCGTGACCAAATACCTAGTCCAATTCAAGTAAACAATAAGGTTAGGGAAAGCTGGTCATCATGCAGTTATGAAACACGGTGCAGATTGCTTCGTTTTTCCTTTGTAACTAGTGACTGGTTTTGGTTCCAGTTAGAGTTAGTATGCAATCTATACTACAAAAAGCTACAAACAAAATTGCAAAACCACACATTTCCAATAAGAAAAGTGTTTACTAAAATAGGCAATGACTACATAATATTAAAGTACTATCGCAGTTGCTGTTGAACTTCATTTCAAGTCCACATGCATCAGAGATTTATGCTTAGTCTATAAAAAGCTAATGTAGTTGAGGGCAGTATTTTTTGTAACATACAAAATAGGCATCAACTCAGTACTTATGTTCATAAGTGTTGATCTTTAAAGAGAACTTAGCTAAGCCTATGGTCCTGCACAGAGCTCCACCAAAAATCATTTTGCATGTGGTAGTTTTCTTTGGGAAGAATCCTATCCACCTATACCGGTGATAGATGGCAAAATGCCTCACCTGAAGTTCCAGTCATATTTATTCTCCTCCATATTCCTCCATACAATTATAAAGAGTAAACCTTCACTCCCGTTTGCCATAATGGCTTCCTTTCCAAATGTCTAGGTTCTTCCCCTCACTCATTCTCCATACTGTTTTCTTCCCTTAGCTTCTTGTCATCCAACAATCTTCCTTCTCTTGTATTAAAATGCCATTTTTTCTGCTCACGTTTCAAGTCTTTTGGTTTTTTCTTAAATATGTCATACTCTTGCCCTTATATTAATCTCCTTGCATTCATTTCCTTGATTGTCCATGCAGCAGCTATATCACTCCACAACTGCAATCACTTTTCAAGTCTCAAATCCCTCTTCAAACATCCTGCTTCTTTCTTCTGGATTCCCTTTCTCCCTCACTTCCCAAACCACGTAAAAAAAATCTAACCCCAATAAGAGGGTGAGAGGGTGACCGTAGGATTCCAAATACCAATTTTTTTTTACTTCAGACAAAAGCAAATTTTTTTGTTTGTCTCTCTCAATACAATCCAGCATTTACAGTTTATTGCATTACAACCCCTTCCCACACACAAGTCAAACTCCATCATGATTCTGTCGCCCCACCCCAGCATACTTAGTGTATTTACTTCCATTTACAGGTATAGGTCATGCAAGTCAGGGAACACACCACTGCGCTCAACTGTGAAATAAAGCAGCAGCATGTTTGATATTCTTGTACATCCTCAGCATCTTTCTCCACCCCGGTGGAAAAGATGCTCCCAAACCAAAGGAATTGTGGTATAACTTTCTCAATGAACAAGTTGCCAACACTGTAGGTGCAGAGCAGCTCAAGCCAGTAGAATGGGAGACGCAGCAGTTGCACTGCTGCAAGTGCTGCTGGCAGAACATTCAGGCAGCAAAGGCGCTGCAGAAGTGGCAGCTGCTGTCTTTTTAACTGGTTTGCTTCTTGATTCATTAACCCTTCTGGCTCCTGCTCCCAGCAGCAATACTAGCGTACATTTCCAGTGACCATTCTCCCCTCCAGCCCAAGAGAAGAGAAGGACCTAGGAGAAAATATCATGGATATAGCCCTACTGAGTCTAGGCACTAGCAGACAGACCAGGGAAGCAGCAGCAGTGGAATAGAACAAAGTGATTAAAGACTGAGAAAAAAGTTGGCAACAGCACTATGATCTGCCTTTAAAAAAGGAAAAAAAAAAAAACACCCAGACAAAAACAACAACAAAACCTGCCACAACGCACAAAAGAGAATCCACCCCCGCCAAAGCCACTAGCATTACCTCTTCCATTTTGCTTTGCTTCTCAGCTTTTCCATCCATCTCCTCTAACCCTGTGCACTCCTTCCCCCTCTTCACACAAGTCCTTTCCTTTCTTATTTCCCCTTTACTACATATTCTGCATGCCTCTCTCCTCCTCAGATGTTTCCCCCCCCAACCCCACTTAAATTCTCCCAGCTAACCCATCATTCATAGTAGTCCTAGGCACATCCTAGCTGAGGAATTTTCTCCTCAATTCACATATCCATGTGTTGCCTCACTGTAGGCTTTCCCCAAACTCAGGAACTAAACCAAGCTGGTGTTATTCTATACCTAGCTCTCACTGATAAAAGATATCTCTGAATAAAGTTTAAAGTTATTCGCCAAAAGTTATTGCCCATTTTTAATGTAACATACTAGATTAACTTCAGATGCGAGACAGTGACCTAGAGCACACATCTGATCAAGACGCCAGAGGTAAGTGTAAGTATTCCCTGCTTTACCCAAACGTAAGTTTGGTCACATAACTTAGGAATCAAAATCCCAAAGAGATACATATATATAAAAAAAAAAAAGTGTTCCAAATCATCCTCAGGACTCTCTCCATGCAGAACAGCCTATTCTCCTAAGCTCAGCCCTAGCTACCTTCTGCATCTGTGCTATCTGCAGTTTCTGTGTTCTGCATTTGACAACTGTCCCCTAACTCTGTTCCCAAAATATTCATAGTTACTCAGACATAATCCTGCTTTTTATATTTGAACCTGTTCTTAGTAGGTTGCCATTGCGCTGTGCAACTACTGGCTATTCTTGGCAATTTGAGGTAAGCTTTCAAACTCCAGACTTCACCACAGAAATCAGCTTTGCTGTCTAGACATAATAATATTTTGGAATTTTATTTCTTTATTTTTAACTCAAGTCTAGTTGTCTAGTTCTTGCAGATGCAGCCCAGCTATTGTGTTAAATATCTTCCAGGAAAAGTTCTCATCTCTTCTATTTGCCAGCTCCCTTACTCACTTCCTTTGAGAAAAAAACAATTTATTTATCTTAAAAACACGCACAGGGGATGTCGAACAATCTTAATGTTTGGAGTCACGGGATAGAATTCTATTGTTACATGTTTATTAACTTCATTTATTTTACAAAAATGAATAAAAATTAGAATTGTATCTCTATGATACGAGAAGTATCACGCAGTTCCATAGTGAGATTAAATCAACTCTGTTCACAAATACAAGTTGCAAACACAGCCTGGAGTCAAGAAGTTCAGTTGTTAGTTGCTTCTCAGTTCATTTATTTCCTTTTATAGAAGACTTACATTCTCAGTTTTGAACCACTAATTTTTATGTGGAAGAACAAAAATAATTCAATTCCATTGCACAGAAATATCCAAAGTTCAAACTTTGTCCTGCAAGAGCTTGATCTATTATTGTACACAATTAGAACTGAGCTCCAAATCTGTTCCTCACAGTTCTACAGGAATAGCAGAAATAATGCCTTTTTTTTTAAATGAAAATATAAGCCACATTTGAAGTACTGTAAAGAAAAAAAATCTCACTTGAATAAACGGTACAATTCCATCTCTTGCAATGGCCTGCAACAGACGGGGTGCACCAGTGAGGCTCTGGAGACCAGCACCACATGTTGAAAAGAATGAACCAATCACAATAACCCATGGAGAAGGCCATGCCAGCGTACCAACCACTAGATTTCCATTAACTGCTTCTCCNGGGGGGGGGGGGGGGGGGGGAGGAAAAATGTCAGTAAGCATTAAAATAACTTTTACTACAGCTTCAATACCCACATTTCAATCTTTTTAGACAATAGCACTTTTCAACAATAAACACCATGTCACAGTATGCACTATAGGATTTCCCAACCAACCTATTTCTCTTTATTCTTCTGTTTTAAAGAAAACCTATTGATTTTTGATAAGGGCAGCCTCTAAGCAGACATGCAGCAGTTATCCGGACCTTGGCAAACTTCACAGAATTAACTGCTTCATCACCAAAAGGAAACTTAGGCCTTAGAAGAGAGAAATGGACACCAGCAAGGAAACAAATATGAAACTTGCCAACAGATTCATCCAGGTCAACTCAACTTCTCTTAAGGGAAAAATTTATCAAAATCTGGAGGTGCTGTTCATACTTATCTCGATCACATTTATTCCCTTCATGCTTCGTATTGTGCCTCAAATATCCTCAGACAATTACATGGGTGAAAACCGACACAACTCCTGATCTACAACTGATATTTTAAGAGCGAAAAAGTCATACATCCATGGAAATTATAGGCCTGATTGTACACTGCAGTGTCTCTCATGAACTCTCCTTGTCACATAACTGTCAAAAATCTTTTTCTGTCTTTGTTCTTCAGGAGCATATTACTTCTCCCAAAGTACTAATACTCCCCTTATCCCCACCCATCAGCTGCACAAATACTACCTATGATTTTCTTTCTCAAGAACCTATTATTAGGGACAGTTCCACTTCAAACATTAATCTTAGATTCTGCTTCTACTTCTTGAAGGGAAACAGCCTCATAACCTGACCCCTTTGTGCAGCCATCTCAATTTAACTTGATAGACTTTCCCTCCAGTTTTAACCTAAGCAAAAAAAAAAAAAAATTCAGATATTTCCCAGAAGAGCCATTAATAAGTCCTATTAACGTAACCCATGATCATACATATTCCCTGTAAAATTAGAAGTTGAATATGACTTACTTATCTCTTAATATCACACCTTCTATACAGGCACCAAACAACACTATACAGGAGAGATCTATTACTGAGACTGAAGGAAGATTACACTATAAATAATCATATACAAAGGGAGAGAAAACACATAATTTTTCACCCGAGGATGAAATGAAAGCATCCATGACAATGAAGCGTGTGTTTTAGTTTATGTTCTCTACAATTGCATTTGATGCACAGTTGATCTGTGAAGTATTGAAAGTAGCCAGTTCATACATCATGCAACAGAACAGATATTTTCTCATACAAATAAGCATTTATGTCTTCTAGATATTGAAGGACTAACTATTTCTATTGCTAGCAGTTTGCTTTAACATTTTCACTTGTTATACTGAGTAAAACAACAAAGCAATGTACCATGATGCTAAAAACCTCTACATCACTTAACTAAAAACATCAATTATATCTTGGAATTATGAAGCACCAGTAGAATATATAATATATAAAAATATTTATATATACAAATAAAATTTGAGATTAAAATAATATTTATATTTTAGGCAGTTATAAAATATTTATTTTCAGTTTGATTTAATTCATTTTGTACTCAGGCAAATCCAATGACTTTTAGATGAAAAAAAACTAAATCACTATACCTACAGAACGTGCACGAGAAAACATGTCACAGCACAAAGGATACAAATAAAAGATGTAGTTGAAATAGCCAAAATTGTTCCTGTAGGAATAGATTTCTGAGCATCCTTAAGATCTCCAGACCTGTTTGAACCTGCCATAATGCCTTAAAAAGAGACCAATTTTTATGTCATAAAAACAATACATACTAGCTCCATGTAAATAACTAATAGAATAGAAACATTTAACTTTCAGCCTGATTTAACACATCATTACCAATGGAGCAGGCTACAGAAATGTATTCTAATCCTATACAAATACTCAATTTATACCTTAATTTTATTCAGAAATTTGTGTTACCACCCATTCTTGATTGAACAAATTCCAGAAAGCTCAGGAAAGAGACAAATAAAAAATTGAAAAATATTTTTTTCAAATATAATTTCTGAACAGGTTTTAAAATGGGGGAATATACAGAAGTAGCAAAATGTTGGGGATGGATGTTATAAACTAACGGGGATTTAGCAATTTTAGCCAGTGTGACCAAATAGACCAACTTTCTACTAAACAGACCATACATAATAAGATATGCAAGCAAATCAATAAGCTAAATAATAAAGATACATAAACAAAAAAGAAGGGAGCAGGAAGAAGTACAAAAATAATGGTTAGGAAATCACATGTACGCATCCCTGTGTGAATCTAACATTAGAACAAAAATATTTCCTTGCACATACTGTGACAGGAGGGAAAAATCATACAATAACTGACTAATTCTGTCATCTTTCCTAGAAATACCCTGACCACAGTTGGAGGCAAAAGTGTGGAAGCTAATGTCAAGACATTCCAGTAAAAACATCGTCAAACTCCATGCAACGAAATTCTAACTACAGGTTCAGATTTGATGAGATGTTGATAAAAGAGCCTGAAGTAGAGAAACGGGAACAGTGGAGGACAAGAATATGAAGAGACACATCCGCCTGGTATTCTACTAGCAAACACTGCTGCAACTTCATGTCAGAGTTCTGTTTTGTTACTTAATATTACAATTGCTTGAGCTGGGACTTTTGAACAAAAATGTATCTTGTTATTCCAGTCAAACGTGACCCAAGGAAAATGATATGCAACTAATCCAACCTTTAAGCTGACAAAAACATCTCTACTCATTACAGCTGCAAAAAAAATATTGGACATTTAAACAAATCGCAGGCAGTTCACAGCTTGAATACCTGAAAAAAATCTTTTTCTTTCTTGCATTTGAAGATTAAAATACTATAAAATTATGCATCTTATTTTGAACAAGCATTTAGTAACACATGGAGCTTTTGTCTTCTTTCCAGACAAAGAAAATAGCACTTAAGCTGATTCCTTGTTTAAGTCCTATAACCCCCTAAAATAACTAGCAGCCAGCTATGTCTCTCTAGCACCAGCAAGTTTTAGATACATAGAACTTGGACACACAGACTAGAAATATCATATGTCATCAATAAGCATTCACACACAAAAAATAATCTTTTTTTCAGCTATAAGTACACATCCTCACTCAAGAAAAATAGTTGTATCATCTACCTGTCACAGATGGGAAATAAATCCCTACAAGCATTGTGAAGTAGGTCATGATGTCTGTAAAAACGTAAGGGAGTCCACCAGTTTTAGTCTCTTCTGATCCAGCAACTGATGGCTGATCTTTTTTCTCAAGTATTGATCCTTTTTCTGAATAGGTACTCCACAAATTATCTATGAAAAACCAAGAGCCAGCGTCATCTCTGTTTTAGGATATTAAGCAGTGAGAATCTTATGCATCAGATGGCTTTTCTTACACAAAAATCATGACATTTCCCAACATTTCCTTATAAATCCAACAATGCAGCAGCAATACAATCAATACCAATTGTAACTGGTCGACATTCACACTGTATGCCAGGAGAAATGCAATAGTGTATGGGATGTGTCATACAAGATTTTCTCTTCCATTCTCTTCCCACCTGGAGTACTGCATCCTGCTCTGGAGCCAGTCCCCAACATAAGGACATGGGCCTGTTGGAGCTAGTCCAGAGGAGGCCCACGACGATAAGAGGGCTTACATTACACAGACATATGGATGTATTATCAAAAATGTATTGTGAAAATAAGGAAACTATTATCTCCAGGTTCAGACAACTCTCAGCATATATTCATATTTCTTGTTCTTACATTTTGAGGAGCAGGTCAAAAAAAAAAAAAATGCTACTTAGCAGTAACTTGAGTTCTTTGAGGCCTGCTGTACAGAATAACCCTGGACAACAGCTCACGGCACTGGACTCGGCTGTTCATGGCAAAGGTATTCCATACAGTGACAAAAGCAGAGTAACCAGACTCCAGAAGAGAACTGATAAGCAAAAACCAGCAGATTGTGACTCAAATTCCCCAACAAACTAAGGATGCTTGTTCTATGAAAACTGACAGGTCAAAGAACCAGTAGCATTTGAGAGCTTACATTTGTGGAAACACTGGTTGTGCCCCTTGACAAGATGGCGAGAACATCCAACATTGATTCTTATTTTAAAACGAGATGAGTTGTCTTATCACATGTGAGGAACTGAAGTAGATACTCTCCTGCTCGGTCAAAGAGCCAAAGGATTTTACAACACAGAAATAAACAATTCCCATGGACTGCCAGGATGATGAATCTGTTAGCCAATTTTCAGCCACCCAGTACGACTTGATTCCCCTAATTACAGCATTCGAAGCCTTCACAATAGCAAAAGGTTATCTTTAGCACAACAGGAGATTGATTCTGAACCTCTGTAAGTGGCCAAAGATGGGTACTCATATCCAGATTTGTAAAAGAAATCTTACAATCAGTAAGCATGTATGGAAGCATACATGAGAAAGACAAGAGAACAAAGAATAAAAGGAAAGTAAATATTAATTGCTACAGAATGCTATGTGTGTTAATTCATCCAAACGAAGAGGGACACCAAACTGGTCTAGAGAACACCAAACTGGTCTAGAGAACACCAAAGCCATACAAAAAAAAGAAACAAGAGAATTGCAAATTTCAGTAACTTTAGCAAAGATTTGAGGGGTGACATAAAACAAGGCAAGCTCTCCAAATCAGCATCCACTTCCTATGGAGCATAAAAGGAAGTCCAAAAATCACTTTATCATTGCCAAGAAGAAGCACTAAATACTTAATGAGGACCCAATAGCCATTGTCCTTTATTCAGTATGACACAGAAGCGACAATGGCCTGAGCACTCCAATGCATATAACTCTAATTAGGGAACTGTACATGCCAGCATGAGTGGGTAAAATCAGCTTAGAGATTTTGTAAAATAGAAATCACTTTCCCCTTTTGCAAGATGTCACACAGAGCTTAGGTACACTAATTTCCTATGCTTACTTTCCCAAAAGTGATAATCCAAATGGACTTGAAAGTTAGGGTGAGGAAAAAGGGCCACTCTTCAGAAGATTCTAAGCATTTGTGAGGAGGTAGGTTTTCCTACTAGGACCATTCATGAGTTGCTGAGGCTAATCTAGCAACATTTAGGGACACATAAAGAAGGTCTGCTCCAATGTATCTAACCCAACAACATGCTACCATGAAGCAGAATGATGTGGATGAAAGCGATTTCCAGAATTATTTCATTATTTTTAGGGCCACATTCATGAGCACATTTGGTCAGCTATTTGTAGAATGATTTATTATTGTTATACCCCTTCCATGTATGTTGTGCTAAGAGATGCATACTTCCTGTATATAAGTGTCCAGTAAATTGTGTGAGGACTTAGCACAGACTTCCTGAGACACCGAGGCATGATAACTGAGTATTCCCAGCCACGGCTCAAGAAACTTAAGTGTGCAGAGTCTGCAGCTGCAAAGTCTTCACACAAAGCAGACTATACTCCATCAGTGGAGGAAAATCCTTCTTGAAAAAATCTTTGTCAGTCAAGTTCAAGCTTACATTTGATATCAGAACGTGTGCTCATACTCAGCAAGCAGGACAGGTGATTCACTTATTTTAGTCTTTGCATTATGTGCCACTAGGATAGTGAAATGCACTTTTATACAGTAGTGCTAGTTCAAAAAATGTTAAATCAGTGAACAGAACCACAGCATATTTTTCCAAAAGCAGAAAAATTAGTATTCAGCCTGAAACCTCCAAGAATACAGAAAGACCCAAGGTGATAACTATGAGCTTACCTGAAATCAACCTGAGGATTGAAACATGACAAACATGAGGCCAACTTTAAAAGAGAGTTTCAGAGAGATCAGGAAACTAAAGGCTCACAAATAGCATCTGCACATGAACAGTTGATAGCAAGATTAGCAACAGATAGAAACAGTAAACACATGGGTGTTATCTTTTGAATTCTGACAAAACTAACATCTATCCACAGTTTCTTCTTCAGTTTTGAGGAACTGGGGAAGTCTCATCACATCTTTTGTATAAGAAAGTTGTCAGAAGTATTCAAGTTCCTTGTTGGAAACAAATGAAGGCAATCCACTTAATTTAGTCCACCTGGATTTCTCACATTTTTGGGAGATTTCTCACCCAAGGAATCTATAATAGCCATGAGATAAGAGCAAAACTCCTGAAATGGACAAAAAATGGTTCAAAGACAGAAAACAGTTTTATAATGAAGGAAAGTAACCAGTAAGTTCCACGATAAATAGCAGGATGTAACCAGTGCTTTCCAGTACACTCAAACAGCCTGGAAGAAGGAGCTAGTAGCAAGATGAGAAAGCTTACTAGTAATAGTCAGTTATTCAAAGTTGTAGAAGCAAAAACAACTGCAAAGAACTACAGAAAAACCATATCAGGCTCAGTGATTGAACAGAATGCAATTGATGAAATCCAGCATCAAGCAATGAACACTGGAAGGTGTATCCCTTACACTGAGCTTTCAGCAGACGGTCAGTGGTTGTTAGCAGATCTTAGCATTGCATTTCACTATTCTACTGTCATGCACTTTTATACAGTAGTGTTAATTCAAAGTAATGTTAATCAGTGAACAGAACCAAAGCACATTTTTCCCAAAGAAATGTTAATACTCAGCCTGAAACCTCCAAAAGCAAAACAGCAATTTTAAAGCTTACACTGTAGCAAAAAATTAGAACATACAATTGTCTTCTGAGCCGGGACAGGAAATGTAAGAATATTCAGGAAAAGATGTAGCCATGCATGTGGTAATTTATAAAATGCATGGAACAAACCCTAAGTCACATTTCTTGTAACAAACATTCCAATCAAAGAAAATTTCATTTTTCATCAAGGAAATTGAGTGATTTTTTTTAAACATACAAATTCAGATTCAGAGAAGCCTATGCTTCATTTAGTATCTTTTTATGTATTTGTACACTTTATATTTGGTATTTTAAACTGAATTACTATGGCAGTAGTGATTGCCTAGTGTCCCTATGTAGAGTTGCATATTTAGATGTCAAACCCTATTTTAAGGGGAAGCAGGGGAGAGGTATCAGAACATCCATTTCATCCCCAGAAACATTCATTGCTTGTATACAATACAATCCATTATGTACTCAAAATGAATCTTATGACCCAATGCAATTGGAATCCCAAACTGCTGCAACTGTACAGGAATGTAAGCAGAAGAAAATCAATACATTTCATAGAACATCTCCTGCCCAAATGCTGGACTGGAAGCTAGAAAGACTGCATTTCTCCTAACCCATCACTAATTTGATGTATCACATTGGACAAGCCACAGGACTTCATTCATCAATGCATCCCCTGTAAGCTGGAAACAAGTTCTCCCTCAGGACAGTTTGAGAGTGTATTAATGAACAGCTTATTTCAATAAGTGTATTTGGCATACAAAAGAGATAAACACCTTAAAAACCAAGAAAAATTGAGCTGTGACAAACACTTTCCTACCTTTTTTTTTTTGTTAGAACAATGGCTTTTGAAAGAGTGCCTATAAAACTCCAATGACCCCCCAAAATTAAAGCATTTGATACTAAGCTTCTAAAACCAGATGGAAACTTCATACGAGGAAGCTCCAAGTAGTAATCTTTCACACAAACAGATCAGAGCTAAAGAATCAGCTACAGGCTAGACCGCCACATTACTGAACAGCTACAGGTCAAATTAATAGCATCCAAAAATTTTTAAATCTCTGTGTTTTCCAACTTACCAGTTAGGACTCCACTCATTATTCCTGGAATCCCTTGAATTTCTGTTACATTATTGAGACTAAAGTAGTCATCGCATGTAGCATTAAGCAAAGCACTATCACAGAATAGGCGCCACAAAGTTGTAGTCTTTGTTTCGTTATTGCTTTCAATAAATTTGGCACAGACATCAAAGCTGTGTTTTGACAATGTACGGTTTCCAAGGAGACAGATACTATAGACAAAAAAAATAAAAACAGTAATCCTTCAATATAGTGTTGTGCATTAAACCATTTTTTGTCAATTAGACTTCTTCAGAAACCCATTACTTATAGTACTTATCTTACAGCCTATACTACATCTACTAAAAGAGTATATAATCTCTGCATATAAAACTATCAGCAATAATCTTTGAAACAACAATCAAACATTTCTACTTTAAGGTATTAATAGCTATTTCGCCTTCTGATTTAGTCTTTGCAAAATCAACTCAAGCAGCTGGGCTGCTAAATAACAAAGATCATGACATCTCAGTTCTACAAGAAAAAAGTGAAATTAAGTAATACTTAGTGCAACGATAAGCCTAACCAAGAAAATACAAAAGTAAGATTAAGCAAGTATGTCATACCCTTTTCTAGCAAATAAATATTTCAGATGGCCCTCAAAAATATTAAAATCCAAAAGGTAGGAAATAAGCCAGGAGGGTTAAACAGCAAAACTCAAAAACATTGGTAGGAGTACAGATTAAAGAATCACATAACAGGAAGCAATTAAAACACTCAGAAATGAAAGAAAATGAAAGAAAATTAGAAAACTCAGAACAGTCTGCAAAAAGCAAATTCCTAACAGCAAAGAATACTAGGGATCTAGAAACATTTCTTTGCTAAGCTACAGAAAAGATGTTTAGGAGATATCTATTCCAGGCTTGCTTAATAATGAAGTGATATATAATATCTATGAAGACAAAAGAAGGAACATCAAATAAAACACTTGAGTTACACAGATAAGTCAAAGAACACTTAGTACACATCTAATACTTCTGAAGGAGCTCATTTAAAGAAGTTGATAACAAACAGTAAAAATATACCACTTGGCATTAGAACAAGCATACAAAGCCAAGTAGAATATTGACCTAGTGCAATACCCCACTTCTGATAGCAATTAAGAATAGATGCCTCAAGAAGAATACAGAACACCAGCACAGCTTCAGGGTATGGCATCACATGGAAGCCAAGCAGAAAGCTGCTGCTAAAAAGACCATCTTGCCACTTGCCTTGCTCATTTTTCTTTTTAACTGCTGTTGATTTGGTGACCCTACAGCAGCAAGGTGAGTTGACTCAACTCATGGAAACTTATTCCAGTTTGATTCAACTGGGACATGATGAGGTAAGTTACTTTACTATCTATACAATGACCAAGCCTAACAGAGGTTAGTGATGTCAACCTAACTAACCAGCTAAGTGGAATCTGGTCTTTTTGGTGACCAGCTTACCACCAGATAAGCTTTACCATAATATAAAACCACACTTGAGTTTCTCATTTTGAGGCAGACTTTTCAAAATGTGAACAACATTTATTGGAAGATAACCATTCTTTATAAACTTTTCTAATGACAAATTTTGAAAGTATGTTTCTTTCATAACTGTGGGTCATAGCTACAATGTTTTCTTGAAGTTTTTACTTTATTCTATAGGTTTTTAGTTTGATTCTTTAGATAAATCAGCTATATTTACTGTCAGCAAAACCCGCCTTCCTGTTCTTTAGGTGTGGATAAAATAACAGCCAGTAACGTTAAGTACCAAAGAACATTTTCCAGAGTATCTTGTCTTATTAACAATGAGAGAAAGATTCAGCTAGGTAACTCAGAATAACAAATAGGCACATAATTGTCTAAAACACATAAAACTTACCATTGAAGCCAAAGTGCTTGTATTTTGAAGTTTAGCTTAAAACATGAAGTGGTTACAGTAGCTATCTTCTCCCCACACTTTTTTTTTTTTTAAATAACCCACAGTACTTAAAGATATTGCACTTACGGAAAGTCAGGTGGGTCAAAAGCAGTCTTAATAACTCCAGCATATATAGCAATAATGGAAAGAATCACGCAGGCAAGGAAGACCAGTGCAAGTTTGTTGACATACTTTACTCCCACAAAAACTACTACAGCCATCAGAATGATAATACATGTTCCATAAACTCTCATGTTATTCAGCATAGCCTCTGTTTCTCCACCAACCTCTTCTGCTTTAAATATAGCAGCACTTGGAGAAATGTAGGTCTGCAAAAGATACGGCAAACTATCATACATGTAATAATAAACATTTTATTGAGAAATCATTTACTTGAACTTCAAAATCTAAGCTTCTATTACAATATCAGTTTTATTCATTCATAAACCAGTTTAGCCAGATGACATGGGCGTTTAGAAAGCAATCTCCCAAAACAGCCTAAATATAGTTAATCTTAAGAGAAACTAGTACTTACCAACAAAATTTCAATGGTACCAAGAATGTACATTGCTCCTGCAAAGGTTGTACCCAAGTAGAAACAAAGTCCCACTGCTCCACCAAACTCTGGCCCTAAAGATCTTGAAATCATGTAGTAAGAGCCTCCAGCTGTGAATTTAACNAAAAAAGGGGGAGACAACTCCAGCCCTTCAGATTAAGGACAGCAGTGGAGAACAAAAATTTGAATCATTCAATCAACATAATCAAGAAAGCTACTGCATGCGTCTCCATTGAAATGTTCATACCAAAACTGTATTCAATGTCTACACCAACTAGGCAGTTTGAACATACATTTCACAGTGAGTATCCTCATGTACATTTTCTGGGGAACAGAAAATAAACACTATGGAAAAAGAGGAAAAAATGCACAAGCTAAACAATCTAAAAGTAAATTAAGAAAAGGATATACAGGTATAACTAAATGTGAGTCAATCTTTAGTTTCTAACTTCAAGCTGTTCACAATCAAACAATAAACTTCCAGAATAATTTCTTTATGAGACAGATAAAATAGAACTTGTCTCACTAATATGCATTCTTTTTCTTTTCTGAATATGAAACCATTACAATTTTCACTAGAGGCATTTTTTTTCAGCATCACTTAAAAGTGTTAGGTAGGGATTGCTTTTTCTTGTCTACTTGTATACTACTCACTTTGCACTAGAATCTTTCCATTCTCACTTGTATTTCCTATATACTTGCATCATCTATCTTTAAGTCATAAGCCCGTCCTTCCGATTTCCACTGTACCATTTCCC
Source organism: Anarhynchus alexandrinus (assembly GCA_008711295.1). Taxonomy (NCBI): domain Eukaryota; kingdom Metazoa; phylum Chordata; class Aves; order Charadriiformes; family Charadriidae; genus Anarhynchus; species Anarhynchus alexandrinus. The sequence goes on along the minus strand of VUYV01000146.1, from coordinate 2,382,522 downwards.
TTTCAATAAGGCTCTAAGTTTTAAACTCTTTATCTCCTTATCTCGACTTCCCCCTGTCCCCTCAAGGCATGCTCCTCTCTGGTTCCTTCTCCAGCTTCTCTTAAATTCATGATGTTTTTCCCCACTCATGACAACTGAGGAAGAAAGAGGAGACCCAGAAAGGAAGTGCTTTACTTTAAATAAACATACACCACACTTGTATAAAATTAGTCCACAAGTAAGAAATACACTTCTAATCAAAGGGCAGAATCTGAAACTGCTTTTCAATATGAACAAATGAGAAAATAACCACAAAATTTAAGATGCATCACCAATCCTTTTACTAAACACAATGCTGTTGCATATAACAGCAAGAGACATGATACTGTTGCTCGAGTTTCTTTCAATCCTAGGTTCCTATCTGTGCTTTCTGCCTCCTCCATATATTCCAACAGAAGCAGCATTTCTCTAAGAAACTGGCACCAACAAAGAAAAAGGTGAAAACGAAGACCTGGCTAGCGTAAGAACTTCCAACTTCAAAAGATTTATGTGACACTCAGATGTTAATCAAAACCTTTACAGTGAACTTGAAAAATATGAGAGGTAAAAGAATAGAACATTTTAGCTCTCTGGACCCTGATTTGAATAACTACATTTCATTATAAAAGATAAGTATTTGAAATATAAATACAACAGAAAATTTTGTTTCATCTATGGTACTGTATCCATGAAATGTGATTATTCTACACCCTGCTCAAGTTGTAGTGTTTACTTTTGCACAACAACTTATGCATCAGTTCTGGAACCCCCTACTAAGCTGGAGAAGCTCTGCAAGAGAGGAATTTTAATTTAGGTAAACTGTTCAGAGTTCATCACGATAACTGAGCACTAGTATTATCAATTAATGTGTTGAGAAACGGAAAGGGATAAGAGCTTCAAAGACTAACTGATTTTGCATCCAAAAAAAAAGTCAGCTTCATAATTGAAGAGGTATAAGTTCATATATTTATCCTGAAAATTTAAGGACATGATCATAACCTAGAGTGCTTATATAGAAAGAGATTTCTGCCAGCAGACTGGCTGTTATTCTTGCACAAAACAACACAACTAGTCCAGTGTCTAGAAATGGAGTCTAGACAAATTCAGGGAAAAAAAAAAGCAATCTTATTTGTAAATTTGTAAAGAAATCTGCTTTTCATGAAGTCAAGTCTCTATTAGGTCAAATTATAACATTATCTTTCATTCAAACAGAATAAAATGGTTGATGACAGAAGTGTGATACACTTCATAATTCCCAGAAGGACCAGTTGAAAGATTGCATATCACCTTAAGAAGTCATTTGCAAATCAGTTAAAAGATAATATGCACTTGACACAAAAGCATTACTTCTGATATTTCGAGATACAGTAATTTCATATCCCAGCTTTAAACTTCCATCATTTCGCCATTCACCATTTAAGATAAAATTATTCATTACCTGGAACTACACCATTTGTTGCTATTGCACTCATTGAAATTGCAGTTAGCATAGTCTGTGGAAAGATGAAAAAAGAAAATTTAAAATACTGAAAGTTTTTTGAAAGATGGGGCAAGACAAAGTGATCAAATGAAACGAGGATTTTTTTTTTTCCTTTTTTTTTTTTTAAATAAGATATTACAGCAACCAAAAGTGATCACGTCTTTGATTAGGCATATGCTTGTAAATTAAGAACTGAATCTTCTACTGAAAAATTCAGTAAGTTTAGATGTTTGAGGCAGTCTTTAAAAAGAACTGGAAGAATATAGTCTACTGAATATACTTAAAATAAGTTCATTCTTCCAATTAAATAGCAGTGACAAACTGACCAAGTGTCATTGCTATGACAATATCATCTACTAGTGGTCTCACATTCCAAAATACTGTTAGGGAGAAATCTTTCTCTGCTACTCATATATTAGAAGATAGCAGTACTTTTGTAACAGAGAATTTGGCCAACAGAAAAGAAAAAGTATAACTCACACAAGCACAACACATGAACACGATGATGAAAGACTCGAGAACTCCAGCTGTTCCCACAATCCATGTTAAACGTAGGAAAAGGATGACTCCTAAGATGTTTTGCAAGCAGGGCAGGTACACACCAATAAAAGTGCCCATACGTGGAACCTGGAAACAAAGTCAGAACGTTATTTCCTTTGCACTAAACAATTCAAGTCCATAAGCACTTTCTTCCAAACACACTTATCACAAATGCTCCATGAACAAATGCCAAGTGAAATTGAATGGTAGCTTCAGAGCATCCAGCTTTGCAAGTATTCATAGGCTATTTATGCAGAAAGATTCCTGAAAAGACAGAAAACTATTTGGCATAGCAAACCCTCTTGTTCCATAAGAATTAGGATGAAAACTTGATAGGGCTAGGATGCCCCTTTTTCTGTTGATTACAAAGCTTTACAAAATTTCTTCTGAAATATCAGTTACAGGCTACTGTTGAAGAGAAGTCTGCAAAAAGTTGATCACCAATTGCCCCGCAGCTGGCCCACAAAATTATATTCAACAATAAGTTTTTAGTTTTTTCAATTTTTAAAAAAAGACAAACAAGGTATTGTGACAAGCCCAGGAGAAATGCAGAGCTGACTACAATTTGTTTTTGCAAAAGTTGTAAAACCTGCCACAACATAGTATACTTGTTTGTACTTTTTATTTGCTGGTGATTATCGTGGGTCAAAACACACACAAAAGCATTCAGGCTTCATAATTAAAGTTCTAGCCTTCTACACTTATGAAGAAATCGGGCCTAGAAGCAATAGTTACACACAGTAGGTTTTCAGATACAGAAGCTCTTCTTAAATCAGAACTCAGGCTGTGAAAAAATGCAATCAATTTAAATAAGTAAGCAAGCATTGGTGCTTTGTAAGTTAACAAAATTTTTAAGAAAACACTAAGGTCCCAAGTACTTATAAAGAACCATGGAATGCCATTTAGACTGTAATCTTTACTTTTAGCATCTTGGGCAACATTCACATGCAACATCAATGCTACTGTGTCAATTACACCATTAAAAATTTTACTCTGCCAGGCTACTACTTAACCATCATTTAATTTCAGGCATGGCACTGAAAAAAAGACACATGCATAGAAATCATATTTTCAGGCCACCAGATGGTGCTCAAATGAGATTAAGTGCAGTTGAAGACACAGTGTTCATTTGGCTAGTCAGTTCCAGAGAGATCAACATTGTGCTGCGTTAACAAAAACCTCCGCACAGTGGCTGGACAGAGGACAAGGATTACACCAAGGAAAGTGTTGGTTTTCTCATATCTCAAGCTGTATCTTCAGATGAGAGAAAAAAAACCAACCAACCAAACCAGAACAAAAAAAGAACAAGCACAATGAGACAAACAAAAAGAACACTGCCCNCCGATCCCCCCCCCCCCCAAATAAAATGCAGGATAAGCAAAAAGCTAAAACAAACAGCTGGTCTTTATTCCTCAACCTTGCCCATTGTCCTGATACCAACTTTCCACACTACTACAAACAGTTCTATTGCAAATATTCGGGTACCATACCATAAATCTCTCTTCTTGTCAAATGAGTTCCAGTTGTAACTTTACTTTCAAGCACCTTTTCAAATCTGTCTCTTCTGCTATGTGCTCATTTCCTTATATTCACTCATATGTCCTTCTCCTCCTTTCTCCATAGCTCAGCATACAAACTCAGTAGCAGCACCCCTTCTGCTACACACAAAGACAAGTGACTCCCAATACACTCCTTTTCCCAGTATCTACCCTAAATTTGCTCATTTCCGGTCACCATGCTCAACCGGTACCAGCTCATAATCCCTCCTTGCCAGGGAGTGTTGTACTCTGTCAGGTCACATGTTTTTGATCCAAACTTTCTCCTTCTGAAACAGCTCCCTGCTCACAGAGGGATCAGTCCGACATCTCATTGCAGACAGCGACTGCTGCATATGTTTCATTTCTACAGAGGTCTAGATAGGCACTGTGGGCATCCAGTAGACAACCCTTGAAGAATTCAGTTGCTGCGTTCTAGCAAGTGTCTTTACAGATGTGCCAAAAAGAGCCTTTGCCTTTCCTTTCTTCCTTCCGCCCTGATAAATATCATATTTTTGAGGTATGTAACAAAATGTTTCCTTGGAATGTGTCCCTTAAGTTTTAAAAATACTCACTCTAACACACAGAAACAAGAGAGCTAGTCAGAAAAACTGCTACCATGTTAACAGGATCAAATATTCTTACGGATTTAAAAGAGTGACCTGTTTCATCTCAAGTTTTCCTGAAGTTTCAACTTTAGGTAAAAACCCAGCCAATTAAAGTGCATTAATAAACCAGCCAGAAGAAAAAAAATAAGTCATACTGTATCCTCAGTAGAGGTAAACAACCAGTACTGATGCTCATACAAGGACAGAAGGAAGAAGAAAAGAAAGGAAGAGGAAACGGGGTGCACTGTGTTTCAGGTCCTAGCTTTGCATGCATTTTATCTAAGGCTTTCACAGCAAGGTCTCACTAAGACATGCTAACAAGAACACAAGCCCTTCTGCAAATAATCAATTTTAAATTCAATATTACAAGTCTTACTCCTGTTTTTAGGCATCCACATATTTTCTTTTTAGGTTGAAAAAATGCTCCTCTTTGTGGCTAGCTTTGTCTCAATAACTTATTAGACGTTTAAATACCTTGACTTCCTTTCGCTTGCTGTCTTCATCTGCTTCATGTTCCACCACACCTTGAGTCAGATTAGTGTAGTTTGCTAGTTTATTAAGAAGAGATGACACCATGGGATTACTATCCATTTCTTCCTGTTGGGATTTTAAGAACACTGCATTTATTAAAGAGTTGGGTTTTTTTCAAAAGTCGTGATTTTATGATACTACTTCAAACACATACTCAACAGGTCAACCCTGATTCACCCAAATCCAGAAATTACCATGACAAAAAAGCAGTAAGCTTTCAACCAACAAGAGTTCTAAATCCTTCTAGAAGTTTAACGCTAAGAGGCTGTCTTGCAGTATTTTTTTCACTTTTTTTTACACTCTTACAACATGCAGTTCGTACAGCTGGAATATAAGGGAAATCTAGAGAAGGGCCATTGTTAATTATAAAAATCTATTCCTATCACAACAGGGGTTTTAGGGGATTGTACTGGCAGGGACGAGTCATTAGCATCTTGCTTGTGTTTAGAGAGTGGCCTAAAATGATTCTCTGAAGCATTAAGATATAAGGAACACCCTCAAGCCTAATATTGCAGGCTTACATATTTTATCTTAAACCATGCATACTACTTCCAAAGTAGTTTATGTGTTGTTTGTTGAAAACACAGACACATATGCGTATCATTTGTAATATTACTTGACACAGAAGTCAGACCATCTTTCTTGCTATCTGCTACAAAACGAAAACATGCTAAAACAAATAATAAAATCCAGGAGAAGCATACATAATAAAAGGATTCGAGAAAAGCAGAACCAGCAAATTCAATCAAGTATGCAAGATCGAATATTGGAAGGAAGACAAGAGATCAGGATTACAAACAGAAAGACAAGAACTAAGGCACCTCTGCCTGAGGCCCGAGGTCACAACAGTCATGGTTATAATAGCCAAACTTCTTTGTAACAGTTTATACAAAAATTCAAACACAAGTCAGCTGAAAACATGAGAAGAATAAGATTGTAGGAAACATATTATGAAGCATATATACTACTGTCCTGGTTTGAGCAACACAGGGCTAATTTCTCTTCTAATACTTGGGAAGATTACACTTTTAGAAGACTCGAGTGTCTGAGTTTGTGAAAGTATTTACTTTGTAGCCAGCTATTGTGTGGGGGTTTCAAGGTCTCAGTGTTTTCGAGCTTGCCAGGTGCAGGCATGAGGAGGAGCAAGATCTGAGCACTTGACCCAAGCTGGCCAACAGGATTATTTCATACCATCAACGTCACATTCAATATAAATTAGAAAGTTTGCAGCAAAGTTCTCTCTCTCCCCTGATGGCTGTGATCCTGAGAACTTCGTGCCCCAGTGCCAGACTCCTGGGGCCTTCCCTTCCTCCTGAAGCTGTAGTGCTCGCAGTGTCCGACATTTACTGTCCACTGCTGGGGGTGCACAGCTTCCTACTGATAGAATTGGCTAAGTATGATCTTTATGTGAGAAACACGCTCAATGTATTAATTTTAGTCCGGGGCAAATTCGGTGGAGCAAAGAATATTTATTACAGCGCTGGGAGTTACACAGGGGATTTCTCCTCCTGTGGCTCGTTTTCTCTTTACAAATGCTTGTTTTTATTTTGTATTCCTTATACCTATTCATGTTTCTTCTTGGAACATAGTTTGCATAATCAATGAGTTTTCAGAACACAACCCACCCCCAAATACATACTCAATGAGTTCTTAGAATACAACCCACCCCAAACATGCCCCCTCCCTTCTAGCGGCGCAGGCGCTGTGCTTCCTCAGGGGTCTTCTTGGTAGTCGTTGGAGCGAGGCTTGAAGTCTTTATCACCATGTCCTTCTTGTGGCTTCTTTATTCCTTACACTTCTGCGGTTATCTTTGCTAGCTACACTACCCTTTGTTTTGCAAGGGTTTGCTACTTTCAACTGTTGCTTTCGTCTGATATCCTATCTAGCACTATCCCTTTTCCAAAGGCATAGCAAGCACACACCCATCTTAGCTGAAGCCATAGCAAGCACACATTCATTTTAGCTGAAGCAAAATTCTTTTGCTAAATTACTTATTACATTTACATATTCTGTGTTGGTATCGGGATCAATGTTGGTTTTTTAGTGCTATTAATGTTAATTATCTAATCTTACTCTATTAAATCTGTTTATACTTCCACTCCCATGTTTCCTTGTTTTTTCCCTGATTCCCTTTCCCAGGTGGGGAGGGGCGATAGAATGATTGTCAAAACAACAATAAATTGTTATGGGTTTCTCAAATCATAACAACTACCAAAAAAGATTCACCACTACAACAGCAATGGTGATAAAGTCATTAGAAGGCTTTCCAGGCAACACTATAACAGCATGGTCTATAACCAGAGATATGTAAAAGATAGTCATCATTATACCATCAGCTGAGGATTTAATGTCAGCCACTATTCAAAATAACTGATGGAAGCATTGTATTTAAAGGAGATTAGAGTCAGAAAGCAGTTATGGCCAATTTATCAACACTGAGGAATACAACAGCTAATTTGAACAACAGGAAGGTTTGTACATTGTTTTACAAAATAGAGCTTGAAGGACAGAAATTCGATGAAAAAACTCCACAACCATGTTTTCTGTCAAAAAATAGTAAGAAATCCCATACATGACAAAGACAACTAATGACGAACATTACTTTGATCCTTAGCACAACCTTCTCTGAAACTTAGTGAAAAATAGTAAAAATACATTATTTGGGTCACACAGAAAGAGGGAACTGAGAGATCATGCCCTCTGTGAAAAGATATTTGAAAGGAAGAAGAGATGACTGTAAGAGAGTGACAAGAAAATAGTGGGTAGGATGCAACAGCAAGATGACTACACAGTGTTGGAAGGACCTTGTTTATTGTTAACAGCAAGCATCAAAGCAAGACCAGTTGATGCTGCTTAGAGCAGAAGAACTGCAGTTGAACTTTAATAAAAGTACTATTTCATTGCAAAAGTGGCACTTAAATGTACCATATCAATATACTTTTTTTTTCCTGTAAAGGATTGCAATCATTCCATTAATTAAACATATTAAACTTGTGCTATAAAGTAGATTTTTACATTGGAAAGTAGAAATAGTGATGGTATGCTCTGCACTGTAATGGAACAATATAACTAAGTCATGGCCTATCACAGTTGGTTTCATAGTTTTGCTGCTTTGAGAGAAGTCAGTATTTCTCCTGTTCAACTTAATATATTTGCTAATCCTTTTAAAGTTTAATTCTGCTTTAGATACTATTTTTAACTTTCAGAAGCTTTCTCTAACAATGATTTCTCGATCCTAGCCCAAAAATTTTAAATGCAAGAAGGCTTATTTCATGTCAGTGTTTCACACCAATGTGTTCCAAAATGTACTGTTCTTGCCTATATAGATAAAGTAAAATACAGAAGGAAAAAAGTTGTAGCACTTTTTTTTTTGTTACATCATTCAAACCCACAGAAATGGAATGTTAGCAAGAACCAAACTACTGAAAAGTTATTAACATTTATTTTTTCCCACTAAATTTCAAAAGCAAGAAAAACATGGATTTACTTGTTTTCATCTTACTACCAGAGCCTCAATTGAAGGTGAAATACATTTTTTAGGGTATTTAACTTACCTCAAAGAGAGCCATATTCTTTCCTTCATACATGTTTCCTCTGTCCATCTCTGCACTGTTAATAAATGGACTACTTTCCCTGGCAATCCCATCCCCTGGTGGAAAAGTGCAACAATTAGAAACAAAAGGAAAAAAAAACACAAGGTGTACCATAAAAGGAATAGTCAAAAGATGCTGATTCTAGATAACGGTGGAGGTGGCTGCCAAACACTGTATCTTTGACCCAGACACATGGATTCAATGTCCGCATTTAAGGAAATTAAGTTTACTTTAACAGTCTGATCTTTGTATAGTGTTCTGCATCCTAATTATTATTCTTTAATAAATAAGCTGATCACTCCCCTGCCCATCTTCCCAGTTTACTTAAGAGCACTCGATAATAGAATTTCACATAAACAAAAGCCCCCAGCCTACCTTTTCATTACTTTACTGACTCTCTCAAAAAAATTCCAGTAGTTGAGGTAGGAGTTTATGAAAACAATTGTCCTGGTTCCGGCAGGGATGGCGTTAATTTCCCCAAGGAGCCGGCAGGGGAGGCAGGTATTCCATACCACGTGACGCATGCCCAGGCTATAAGAGGAGCTAGCCGGGCAGGGGGGCAGTCGCCACTCGGGGGCGGGCTGCGGCGGTGCGGGGCTGGTCGGTGCGCAGCGGTATTGTAACTGCGTCTTTATGTCTCTTTATCGGTGTTACTGTTTTTTCTCTTCCCGTTTGCTGTTATGTTAAACTGCACCATCTCGATCCACGAGTTTTGCCTTTTTCTGCCGATTTCTCCCACGGCTGTGGGAGTTGAGCGAGCGGCTGCGTGGTTCTTTGTTGCTGGCTGGGGCCAAACCACGACAACGATATAAAAGGAATTATATTGTAAAGGTTGTGGGAACTCTTCCATGACATGCTATATTTATTCTATTCCTTATCTAAATATCAATCTCATTAAGCCATATGTAGCTCCCCTGACCTCTTCTGGTACACCCCTCAAAAAAAAAATATAGCATCACTTTCACTGCCTTCCAGCCCAGGTAATACAAAAGCTATTACATGCCGATACTGTCCCAGCTGACATTTCCAAATAGTCTCAAGTCCTTGCCTTTGCCACTTCACCTATGCGCTTTTGCCCTTATATTCACAAGTTACAGCAACAGCACCTACACAGTCTCTTCATCATAAAAAAAAAAAATCAAGGAAAAGCTGGAGAACAAATTGTACTCTTTTCCCTGTGTCCTCCACTCTGCCCCCTCCAGAACACTTCTCCCCATATGAAGTCCCGGAACAAAGCTCTTGCAAACATGGATACCAGTCTCGGCACAAAGTATTATCTTTGTTGTTATAAAGAAAGAAATAAATCTCAGTCCCTCAAGCAGATGAGAGACTACATTCTTGACAGATTTCCTACCATTCTCTATAGCTCCTTTCTCCAATAGATTCTCCATAGTATTACTATACTTATTGGTATCATGACACAGAAGCCGCATACTATCATGAGACTCAAAAGATAGCTGTTGTCCATTAGAGCTCTGTAATTAGTTCCACAATCCAGAGAAGAACTGTTGATGAATTCATCCACAACTACTGTTCTTATCCAATGTATCCATATCCTCCAGCTTTCATTTTTGTGTTTCTCTGCAGTTTATAATTGGTCCCCTGTTGCTTCAAGTCCTACAGCCTGGCTAGGTCTCCCTCCTCCAACAATGCTTAATGCAAGGCCAGCAGAAGGTGCACTGTGAACACAAAAGACTGCCTCACAGAGCAGCACCTCGAGATGTTTCACAGTGCATGGAACATACTGGTTTAGCACAAGATTGTCTAAGAAATTGGCATTTATCCTTTAATCAGCTCCACGGTACTTAGAGAAAGGTTCAGTTAGCTTTTCCATAGACAAGGACCAACTCTGTCCCCAAGCAAATACATGCTGATTCCTCTTCTCTTCTTGCTAAAACATATGAACGCTAGAACTTCTTAGTTAAGACATTGCACTTTCTTCCCAAGATTTTTTGGAACATTGTTTTTCTTTTAGATCCATTCCTCGAAATGACCATGTTATTTTTGCTAAAGTTTTTACAAAGCATTCATTACAAGGCATATTCCCAAGTTAAAATAAAAATAAGGTTGCTTGATATTTGTCTTGCTAAGACCACATTTCTATTGATTTTCTTGCCTATTGGCAGCTGGTAGCTGTACTTATTAGCTAGACATTAGTACTCCTTTCAGGGCACTTCCAATCCCTTCAGAAAGGATTATTCTTCAAAAAGTGAGCTGGGGAATTTCAAGTACTGTTTTGCACTCATACAGAACGTAATGTCACTGGAGTTACTACTTCAGTAGGTATCATTAGACTAATCAAAAGGGTAGCTAAACAAAAAACATGAATCAGTATTCACAGTTCTGAGGCTAAAGAACATAGTTTTGTCTTACCAGTTCTTGAGGTAAAAATCAGCATCTCAACACTGTACATTAAGTATTTTAAATTACAGGTAGGAAAACAGTGAAGTCTTCCTTTATATGCTTGTAATTCCAAACACAAACTTGGCTTTACTCCAATAGAAAAAAGCTCAGAGCACAATGACTCTAACAAATCTTGTCAAATGCACCTCATTTCTTCTTCAAATGGAAGAACACAGAACTCAGATTTTCTAATCTTCAAGTCCTTTTTCAGTGTTTCCGACCAGCATTCTACCTATTTTGAAGCTTTCCAATGCTAGTCTTCAAAATAGCCTGTCACTACCAGACTCTATAGAAGTCTCCAGTTTCTTTAACACAGTTGTGTCTTTTCATATTTTGTGTTTGGTACAATATTTTTATAGTATTTGACGTGATCAGCATTATCTATTTTAGCTCTGTTTTAAAGAGGAACAATGCTGAAAAAGCTACCACAAAAACGTACTGACAAGTGCTCTCTCATCCACAGTTTGTTGACCAATCCTATGAACACCTTTGAACAAGCTGCTTTGAGTATTCAGTAATGCTGTCAACAAAATCATATTGCCTGTAAATTAAAATCATGACCTTTGAGAGCATGCTTATTTAATATGCTTAGAAATACAGTGAGCCTTACAAACATGTAACTCAAATTGAGAGGTATTACACCATCCAGTAGAAAGAACTAGTTTTAGGACCTCAACACACAGTCAACAACTATGGTAAGGTTAACAAAATAAACTACTATCCCAATCTTTAGCTCACCCTTTCTTCAAAAGAAGGGATTCATTAGAAAACCAGAACTAAAAAAAGACAGGGTCTACACTTTTCACAAGTGCTGTAAATATCACCACTGGTGCATCAAGTGGAATGGAGCAAATAGAAAAAAATATTTCACTTGCTTTCCCTGAGGTAACGTGGAATATAGAAATAAGTATGTTGTTCCACTAGTAAGTCTCAAGCCATTTACAGCTTTATGTTTTAACCCTATTCCCTTGAATTCTATGAGAAAGCATAAAGATAATCAACTCATAGAATCATTTAGGTTAGAAAAGACCCTTAAGATCAGTCCAACTATAAACCTAGCACTACCAAGCCCAACACTAAACCATGTCCCTCAGCACCACATCTACACATCTTTTAAATACCTCCATGAATGGTGACTCAACCACTTTCTTGGGCAGCCTGTTCCAATGCTTGACAAGCAAATCACCGTTCCCTCAAGTTTCTTTGAAATTGTGTCAGCTCAAACTCTAAGGTTTAGAGGTGAGTTAAACATACAATAAAAACGACAATGTCCAGTGTAGTTTTCCTCTAAGCTGCACATCTTCTGGAATCCAGTTAAAACACTCCAAAAAATCTATGCTTAGTGTTACTTGATTTCTGAAAGTAATTCAAGTTATTACGGTTCACAGGCAAAAAATTTTAAATCTGGACTACATTAGTAGTCCATCTGAGCCAGTACTTCATCTTGAACCACCACTGGTATTAAAAGATCCATGAGAAAGGCAAAATAAAACAACAAACAGATCTTCGATGAGGTTGAGGTTTAAGGTTGGGTTTAAGGTTTCCTCTGTCTTATGACACACACAAAAAACCTCACCTGTTGATGTGACACTCCATTCCACCCAACATAAGGTGATCAAAGCCTAAGGTCTATAAATAAATCTGTTTCTTCCTCCCCCCAATATATACTTTAAAATTATTATTATTACTATTTTTAATTTGCTATGGAATGTTCACACACCATAGAACAACTCTGTGCTTACTGATGGACCAGTAGGCAAATTAAAGCCATAACTAATGCACTTTTCCTAGAAGCCTGTCTGTCATTGTGTTGATGGGACATGCAAAAATTCCTACTCTTGATTTCTACAGATATTCAAGCACTATGATGAGTGTAGCTATATTTACATGGAAATTAGGTGCACAAAATTACATTTTTTTTTCTTTTATATATGAGATATACAGCTACAAGCAGAGGAAGTAGTCTCAAGTTTGGGAGGTAATATTCGGAGTGTTCATGCAGATGATCACAATGCGCACTCCCATACACCCCAGCCCCCCAGTTGCCAATGCAGCATAACCCACACAAGTTATCACAAACCATCCCAGAGTTGTGCTAGCCTCGAGTTTAGAGCTGCCAATTCCATCAGATGATTTCTCATTAACATTTCCACACACCAAAGAAAAAACTTATGACAGAAATATGTCTGCATATCATAATTCAAAGTGTTGGTCATAGATGCAAAAGACTGTTCAAATTCACATTCCTCGGAAGTTTCAGAGCAGTGATCCTCACAAACACTGACAGGTAGAATACTTTAAGGTATGTGACCAGTTAGCAATTTCTAAGCTGATCCAAATCTATCGATTTTACGCAGTGTAAAAAAGAACCCAACAGTATAGCTTAAGCAGGCAAAAAACACCTCTGCCACTGAAGAGGTGGCCCTCTCATTCCCCTCTCACACTTACTACTTACCCAATTGTGTCCCTGTATCACACTGTTCCTCACACAAATATATGTAAATCCATTAAATTGAATTATATAATAAATACAACAGTGGTGTGTGCTTAATGCTGAGTTGGGAGGGAGTTGGTTTGCTTTTGTTTTTATTCTTGCTGCTACTTTTAATCCAGCCAAGTTTGTGTGTTTACTACACAAATGCTTGTGCTGTGACTAGAGACACCATCAATGTAGGAATGAGCGATCAGTGTAAGCAAAACCACTTCCTTAGCATTGATGTCAATATTACTAAATCATAGAACTACAGTGCTTGGTTTTTCCCCTCCTCCCCAAATCAAGAGGTAGAGTATGAAAAGAAACATGCTACAGGTGTCTTGTCTTACGGAAAGTGGCAGAGCAGGGCATAGGGTAAAAGGAAATGATCATTCAAGTGATCCTAAATTTGCACTAGGATACCTGTTCAAGAGATTAAGGACAAAAATATTAGACCATCTAATCTGATTTCCTGTCTTTCCACAGGTTGCAGAATTTCATTTCTGCATTAGGCTTTTTTCTGCATAACGCTGAAAAAAACAGACTGAGATTTGACCAGTGTCTCTCTTGACGTTTTCAGAACTGAAATAAGAAAAGACGACTATCAATTTAAAAAGACTTATCAATTTATAAAGATTTTTATTTTTAATGGATGGAAAAATTTAAAATCGTTCTTATTTCTATTTAAATTTGGCTCTTTTCAAACTTCTAGCTATAACATCCTGGTACAACTCCTAAATTCAACCACTCATACTTAGTATTTTCTATCTGTGAAGGTAACTATACTTATCAAATGATCTCAAGCTTTCTTTTGAAAAACTGAAAGACTTAAGTTCATAAAACATTTTCCTAAACTTTAATCATTTTTGTGGCAACATTCTCTCCAGTATAAGTTATGCCAAAAAAAAAAAAAAATCAAACTTTAAAAATCAAGTACAGCCTTCTAACACCAGTCACAATCATGCTATTTACAGAAGTATAATCATCACCTCTCTACTCCAAGGATCAGGCTAGCCCTCTTTACCACAGCATTAAACCAAGCTCATACTATTCTATTCCAGTCTGACCCCTAAATCCTTTCCAGATTCACTGCTTCCTCTCTGTCCCACACTATGTCTCATTATTGTTCACATTCAAGAAATGTTCCTATTTGCCTTTGTATTCAAACACATTTTGTCCAAAAAAGCAAGCATCTGTGTCTCCTGTCATGTAAGAGTTTAACACCTATCTGAAAAATAAAAGCAAAAGAATACAGGCGGTGTTAGAAGAAGTGAGAATGATCTACACTTTTGAACCACATGGCCTCAAATAAGGTAGTTTGGCCATGATAAGGTACTAAACAAGTACATGTGTAAAACTAAGAAGTTTTGCTTCCCACTAGAAATTTCTAACTTTATATGCTACTGTCCAAACCAGAACACAGTTGAAGAATAATACTTCACAGAAAATTCCTAGCCTTTCATAGTTTCCAAAGGGCAACTCTTAATCACAGTCCATGTACCTTGAAAGCTCCAGTTAGCAAGATACAGGTGAAAAATAACAGTTTTTAAATAAAAGATTTGGTAACATTTTCATTAAGTTAGTATTCGGTCACATTAAGAACAAACCACTACAAACCAAGAATATGAAGATGAGATCCTGTTTGCACAAGTGTAAACAAGCATTTACTGTTAATGTAAATAAATTTTAAGGCAAAAATACATAAAGTTTCAAAGTCACTAGAACTGATGTATAGAAGTGTCATGTCCAAGAAAGCTGCCTGTGGCAAAAACTGTAATTCTATCTTCTCTATCATGCATATTTACTTCCTGTAGGTCCAAATTTTTGATTGGCAACTAAAGAGAACTGAATCTTAAAGATTTTCTTACCACTCCTACTCCAGAAAATATATGGAAGTATTCTTCAGAGCTCTAACATAAACTCAAGTTTTCAAAAGCCATTACTTTGCTTTAGTTCAAATTATGAAAAGGCATCACTAACCTTCTTTAAACACATCTTGCCTCTGAATTTTTGCATCAGATGGGGTTTAAGAATTCAGTGCAATCTACTTGAAAGTTGCCGGTTATTGGGGGGTTTTAGTAAAGAAATGTCTAAATATTTTTCCTATATCACCAATTCTTGCATTATTTTTATCAATGACTAGCACAATTTATGTAAGTTATCTTGAAAAGCAGAACAAGGTGTACTTAAGGTCTTTGTAAACCCCTTTACATAATATTCTAATACTACATTCATCACTGACCTCATCAACATCACCAAATTTTAGTTTTCCTTTACTTAAGCTACTATTATGATCAAGCACAGCCTACTTCTAATGAAAACACACTGCAAAAGCTATATTATAAAGAATTTACAAAGAGCTGAAAGAACAGAACGTGCTATTTCAGTAAGAGTCATTAGAACCACAGTATTGTCTTTTAAAGGGACTCACTTGGATTTGGCCCACTTTCTTCATAATCTTGTTCGCTCATGATTAAGGAAGAGTCAAGTTATTCCCCTCTGCTGATTCTTCACACATCAAGAATTGAAACAGGAAACTGACAGTTGCTTCCTCCCAGCTTTGTGTAAGACCTCAAATCCTGTTTCTTACTAGTATTGGATTAATCCTGAAACAAGTCATTAAGGCCTCAAGCAGTGTGAAGGATGCACATGACACAGCCAAACTACATGACAGTCATAGAACTCTGTAAAGAGAATTAAGCTGAAGGATTTCCGTCAGCAATAAACACCATGCTTAGTGAAACAGGCAGGGTTAAGTTATTAAAACATCCCACATCTTCCCCTAATAATAAATACATTTAAAGTTTTCTTTCTATCAGATAAATGCATTTTAAAATACTTCCACTAAGCAAACCAGCATACATTAGCAACAAGTAATATCAACCTATTCCAAAGATCTATCTACTATTAAAAAAAGACAGTTTTGTGCATCAAGTACATAATATGTACTTAAGATCTTAAGCAGATCTTAAGCAAGTTAACCACAAGCGTAGTTGCTAAACATTGATTTTATGTAGAAAGACCTTGAATTAATTATACTTAAGATGTAGCAGATTAAAAAAACACTTTAAAATCTAACTGTAGTAACTTTGCAAGCACTCTTGTTTTTAAAAACAAGTATTTTGAAATTTAAGGGGTCCTCTAAGACTGCCTGCATAATTTGTTAATTCTCTTTCAAATAACATATATCACTGTTTTCTAGTTTATGCATTAATCTGTTTCACACATTCTATACCAGCCTTAAACAACTCCATACAAATAGTTGCAATTCTGTTAAATGAATGTTACTGCTTAGAACGGACTAGTTCCTGAGGTCAAATCTTTGAATCGCATCCGAAATCAACTTTTCTCTGTGATCCTAACACCTATGCCACAAGCATGGTCAACTGTGGAAAGACTGAAAGGGTTGAAGGCTCCTTCCAAGCCCACTTCCCAGTTCCTCCTTCCTAGAACCAGCTCTAGTACTTACTAGGCCCCTAAGAGAGCTGCTTTAGCCCACTGATGCTGCAAAAAGCCTGCCTCCTGTACCTCCCCATTTTGATTTTTTTTTTCCTCCAGCAACTGCTTCTTGTTCCTCACTAGCAAAATAAAGCAGCTTGTGCAAGTCCTCAGCAGATGTTCCACAAAACAAGAAAGGCCGGTAGAGGGCTAGAGATAGGACTGGTCACTAATCAATGGCAGCTAGCTATTGTTTGCGCACCCTGTCCTGGTGAGTTTCTATCAGGACAGTTCTAAGGCTAACAAAGCAAAGTTCTGACCGATTTTCAAGGATGTTCTAAACTTTCCTTTCTGAAGCTAGAAGAAAAATATGCAAGCTTCCAATTCTTCAAGACTGGAATTAATCTGCTAAAAGGTTTTATTCTCTTCAAAAAGTAAGCTTGTAGGAAGATGCTTTTAATTATAAGAAGTTTCAAACTTATGTGTGCCTTCTCAGAAGGCAAGGAACAAGACAAGTTTTTCATTTCTTGTTCCAGAAAGAAAGGAATTTTTTTCCAGAAGGTACAAATAATTTTTTAAAAAAATAATAATAATCCTTTCTTGCAAAGCAGTTACTGCTCAACATCTCACCTCCCAAAAGCTCCCAGAATGATTTCCTAAACAGATTGAATGCTGCTTATTTTTGATTGCTATGAGTTAGCTAAAGGATACGGCTAATTAAGGTACCTAATTAAGAACATTAGCTGGTGAAATCAGGAAGCAGATAATACTGTCCAATTGACACAGACATTATTAAGCCATGCTTTCCTGTAGTTCTGATTCAAGAGCAAAGTTATTGAGGTATCATCTTTAAGTTTGTATACTGCTAATTCCTCATGAATCCATTTCTGAAGATTTCCATCAGACCTTTAAAAACAACTAGTTAACACTTTTGATGCCCTAAAACTAAAGGATGGCAATTTTAATGGTTGAGAAGCTGCCAAAGAAACACCTCTTGTGAAGCGGGGTCGGGGCAGCATAGCAAGAACTTAGTGTTGCGCAATCTAGTGCGTCAAGCTACATCCAGTTCTGCAACTACTTGAAAATTTACATACGAAATCAGAAAGACTTTGGTTTTCATAGATTTCAAGTGGTGGGTTGACCTTGGCTAGGCACCAGGGGCCCACCAAGCCTCTCTATCACTCCCCCTCCTCAACAGGACAGGGAAAGAAAATAAGATTAAATAGCTTGTGGGTCAAGAAAGTACAGCAAGATCACTCAGCAATTACCATCACAGGCAAAACAGACTCGACTTGAGGAAATTAATTTAATTAACTGTCAACTAATAAGAGACTAGGATAATGAGAAATAAGAGCAAATCTAGAAACACATCCCTCTTCACCCCTCCCTTCTTCCCAGGCTCAGCTTCACTCACAACTTGTCTACCTCCTTCCCCTGAGAAGCACAGGGGGTCATGGAACAGGGGTTACAGTCAGTTCATTACATGCTGTCTGTACCACTCCTTCCTCCTCATGCTCTTCCCCTGCTCCAGCATGGGGTCCTACCTTGAAAGACAGTCTTTCATGACCTTCTCCAATATAGGGTCCTTCCTATGGGCTGCAGTTCTTCAAGTACTGCTCCAGCATGGGTCCTTTCCATGGGATACCACCCTTCATGAATGGAGTGCTCCTGCATGGGTCTCCTCATGGCGTCACAGATCCTGCTAGAAAACCTGCTCCAGCATGGACTCCTCTCCATGGGCAACAGTTCCTGCCAGGAGCCTAATTCAGTGTGGGCTCTCCACGGTTCAGTTTTCTTCAGGGCACATCCCACCTGCTCTGGCATGGGGTCCTCCATGGGCTGCAGGGTGGATATTTGCTCCACAGGCTTCAGGTGGACAACTTGCACCACATGGTCTTCACCACAGACTGCAGGGGAATCTCTGCTTCAGCACCTGGACCACCTCCTCACCCTGCTTCTTCACTGATCTTGGTGTCTGCAGAGTTGTTTCTCTTACATATTTTCACTCCTATCTCTTAACTGCTGTTGCACAGCTTTTTTTTCCCCCGCACCCTTTCTTACCAACATTTCAGTGGTGGGTCCATCTTGGAGCTGGCCTGGCTTGGAGCCGGCTGGAACTGGCTGTCTGACATAGGGGAAGCTTCTGGCATCTTCTCACAGAAACCACCCCTGCAGCCCCCTTGCTACCAAAACCTTGCCACATAAACCCAATGCACTTCACCATGTATTTTTCTTTCAGCACGGAAGGAAAAAAACATTCACAACCACTGCTGAGAGCGATGACAACTTCTCCACTGAATTTGTTTTTGCTGTCACCACCGTGTCAAAGGTGCAAATACCCAAGGAAAACATATTCCAAACCTGCTTTTATTAGCTTGGGGTAGGGGAAGGTAAACAGAAACCCGACAGCTACACTATTAGCAGAATTAAAATTCTGCTGGTTACTGTCTGGACAGTTCACAAAGCCATGGCACACAAATAATTGCAGTTATACAAGTTATAGTTTGTACCAGAAATGCTCCTTGTTCAACTGGTACACTGAATCAAGTAGGAAAAGAAATATATCTGATTACGCAAAAAAATACCACATAAGCCACAAAAGGATTATGTGGGGAAAAAAAAAAAGTGGTAGGAGAATCCATTTAAATTGGTAGGAGAATTCATTTAAACCAAGCAACACATTTTTTTAAGGGGAGGGAACCATCAGGCTTTAATATTTCTACTCAGATTCAGAAAATAAGCCCCCTGTGATAACATTCTATAGTTCATTAGGCTAGAGAGCAAATAAAAATAGCGCTAATTGTTTGACTCCCCGTGCTTTAGTGTCTATTTTTATGTAAAGCAACAACGTAGTTCACAGATGCAGGAAAAATTAATCAGGTTAGTGCTGCCAAAAGGGGTGGTCTTCTGTCTTGGGGTGAGGGTAGAACAACACTTGTTCTGCAATGAGCTGATTCAAGGAAATAAAGCCTCTTAAAACAACTTTTTAGAGACAACTGATTTTCTGTCATAGCTAGTTTCCTGCCAATTTGGTTCCCTAAAACAGTTCACAAGCAGTAGCACTGGAGAGAATGTAAATACTTTTCTTCCCCAGCAACAGCTAATAAGATCTGCTACGCAGTAACAATCTGTATCCCTTACCAAAGGCAGCCTTTACAATGCTTACCAATGAGCTTTTAACACAATAACAGTCAACTTAAAATTATAAAATAACAAAAAAAATAGAAGCAAAGCTCTGTTATGAAAAACAGTGAAAAACACTTACACCAGAAGACCTTTATTCACTATATTCTGATGGCTGCAAAAGTACTATCATCAAAAGAAAAACCAGCAATAAGAGATCAAAAATTCTCAGTAATAGTATTTTCATTACAGGATCGGAGAAGTTAAAATTATGAGGGTTGATATCACTATATTTGATGTTACTTTCTCCTGAAATATTCTACTTTAAAAGTTGTTTTATGACTAGAATTATTTATATTTAGCTCTTAAGAAATAAGTACAGTAAGAGAATGTTAGCATTTCTTTCATACGAAATTAACACAATGGAGTAAAAACAATAATTTGCTGTCCATTTCAAGCATTAAGATCCTCTCCTTCACAGAAAAGTTTGTGAAGTGTTGTGTTCACAGTGTTGTTTTGACAACCACAACAGTCTAAAAGAAATGTTTAAACAGTTACAAAATTCTAAGTGACCACTTACGCCACAGTGAAGTTATTTAGTTTATTATCCTAACTCTGCCTCCTTTATTTGCCCCCCATTTCCCTGGGAGCTAACCATAGCTAACAGAAACACCTATATCAACAATGATACATGTAGCTATGTTAAACAATGAATCAATCAACTTAAGCACCTCGCAGAGCTGGGCACACATCAGGACTTGACCTGGACAGCCAATGCCCCTCAGAGCAAAGAAAATCCCTGTGTGTAACTCCCATGCCTGTGATCAGACATCAGAAATGCACTTATCTACAACAGGAATAATATTTTCCATCCCAACATTGCATTATACAATATGACATTAGGGTGACAAGGGAGGAAAACCAATGTGGCTTCTGTAAAGGGAGATTCTGTCTCACATGCCTAAAAGAGTTCTTTGAAAAAATCAACAAGCACATGGATAATGGAAACCTAATTTATACAGTCTGCTGAGATCTCCAAAAGACTTATCATAGAATGGTTAGAGGTGGAAGGGACCTTAAAGATCATCTAGTTTCAATCCCCCTGCCATGGGCAGAAACACCTCCCACTAGACCAGGGTGGTCAAAGCCCCATCCAGCCTGGCCTTAGATACCTCTAGGAATGGGGCATGCACAACTTCCCTGGGCAATTTGTTCCAGTGCCTCACCACCCTCAGAGTGAAAAATTTCTAATATCTATTCTGTTATCTCCCCTCTTCTAGTTTGAAGCCATTACCCCTCCTCCTATCACTACATGCCCTTGCAAAAAGTCCTTCCCCAGCTTTCTTGTAGGCCCCCTTCAGATACTGGAAGGCCACAATAAAGTCTCCCCAGAACCTTCTCTTCTCCAGGCTGAACAACCACAACTCTCTCAGCCTGTCCTCATAGGAGAGGTGCTCCAGCCCTCTGATCATCTTTGTAGCCCTCCTCTGGACCCGCTCCAGCAGGTTCATGTCCTTCTTGTGCTGAGGACTCCAAAGCTGGACGCAGTACTCCAGGTGGGGTCTCACGAGAGTGGTGTAGTGGGAGAGGATCACCTCCCTCAACCTGTTGGCCATGCTTCTTTTAATGCAGCCCAGGATGCGGCTGGCTTTCTCAGCTGCGATTGTACATTGCCATCTCACGTTGAGCTTCTTTTAATGAAGTCCTTCTCTGAACATACTTAAGGAAATAAAGCAGCCATAGAATAAAAGAGAAGATATTAGATAAGCCATAGGTAAATAACTGAGTAAGAAAATAAAAGACAAATACGGTCTAGTCTGAGAGATGGAGATGGTCACTGAAGTTCTGCTGGGACACATGCTGTTCCACACATTAATAAAAGACAGCAACAAAAATAAAAAGCATGAGATAATTAGAGATGTGACAGTTTAAAACTATTTGAAGTTATTTAGGATAGTCAAGGCACGGGCCAACCGTGGAAAGCTACAGATCTCCAAGACTAAATGAATGTTAAACCAACAGGCAAAATTTGATGTAGAAATTTAAGAGTAGATATATACATACATGAAGGAAAACAATTCTAAACCAGTTGAGCTCCAACTGATCATTACCTCTCATGAATGGGATACTTTGGTTATGACTCTTTCATGAAAACACCAGTTCAATAATCAATTTTCAAACCACAGACTGAACATCAGAAATGAAAAGGGAAAAGAGTGCATGGTAGACAAAGGAGGCGTGGGGGGGAACCCAAAACCCACAAACCACTGTTTGTTCACAACTTGATTATCATGCACAATTCTGGAACGTCTCCAATTTCAAACTGGCCAGAAGTGGAAAAAGTTCAGAGAAAGACAGAAAGTGGAACAATAAGTATGCAATAGTTTCCATGGGAAGAATGACTAATGAATAAATAAGACCCTTCAGTTTGGAAAAAAAGGTGATTAAGAGTTAAGATGGGACAAGGTTTATAGAAATCTCGAGTGATCTGGAGAGGGACACACACATACCTGCCTCAAGAATAGCATTTTACAGAAATTCACAGTATTTGTGCTTCAATAATTATGTGATGACTTCTTGGTAGATGACCAGGTTTGTCATTGATATTCCTTGTCTTCAATTTAAAAAGATTTTGTAGGACTTAGTTCTCATATTTGTTTCTAAATTAGACATTGCTGTGGCTAGGTAAATAATAATACAGGATGCTAAAAATACTAGTTATGCTTTGAAACACCTGGCATGCAGAGCTACTAATGAAAGAGATTTGATCAACTTTACAAAGTTTTGACCGGTCTATCTAATTGACAGTCACTACTGATACGTGTGAAGAAAACAAACAAAAAACCCAACACAAATCAAAGCCAGAATTTCTCATAAAACTTCGTCCATTACTGCTACAACAGACTCCTGTTTCCTCCTCTTCCACCAGTTACTATTTCCTGACTAGCCTTCCCTTGTCGTGCACTATAAACACATAGATACAGACACATGCTTCTGCACAGGCACATATGCTTTCTGCTACTTTGTGCATTATTTGAGTCAGCAGGCTCCAACCCTCAACTGTGTTGTTCAATCCAAGCATTAACTTCCACTCTACGGCCCTACTCTTCCCAAGTACTACTTTGGCCAGTGCTATAATCCAGCCAAATAGCCACTCGCCCAAGTCTTCCTCTCCTTCACACATGTGAGGCCATCACATAACCGAGAAAATACATCATTTCAGATGATTATGAAGGACTGAAGAGCAAAGAGTAAGAACATTCCAGTTTACTTCATTATCACATAGATGAGTATCAGATAAGAATGTGTGAAAGAAGATAAATGCACACAATAATTGATAAGTGCCTGGCTAATAAGATACCAGAATTACTTTAGTGATCTAATGGCTAAACAGCATACAGCGTACTTCCCTCAAAAAAAGTGTGGGTTTGGTGGTTGGTTTTGTGTTGGTTTTTTTTTTTTCATTGGTGTGGTTTTTTGTTCAGTTGGGGTTTGTTATTTTTTAAACAAGGTACTAGTGCGGTCAAGAGTTCCAGAACACCTACTTGTTTTTTAAGCCAGACAATTCAATCAAAATTGCTAAAGTTATAGATTCCTGAACAATTGGAACAATATTATATAGAGCTATACAGGCTAAGGGTGAGCCAAAGGGGTAGCTTGCATTGTCCCTTTTTTTTTTTTTTTAATTTTCCATCCCTCCTTTCAGCTTCACTCCCCTCCCACCTTGACACAACTCCAGCCATTCTCAGGCTTTTTGAAGCACTCACTCACCTCAACTCCAAAACAGGGAAAGCATATTTTTCCCTCAGCAGGAGTTTAGTTTTCTGCCAGTTTAGGACATTCAACCAGCCCAGTGAAGTATCTGATGAGCACCAAGGTCAAACGCAGGAAAACAGAAGGGAACCCAGGGATGTGGAGAAGGGCAGGAGAAGAAATATTTACTCCCTAGCCTTTTTCTCAAGGCAGCAGTCTTTTAGATGGGTTTAACTACAACAGCCTTTAGCTGTACTAATATTTTAGAATTCTTTAGTTTTCAGAAAAATGAGTCAATGAGAATTATTTGATTACACAGCATTAAATTATGAATTTTATTTAGGTTTACATACCACAAACATCCTTAATACCTGAGGCAACATTAAGTACACTGTTCACTTCCCAAACCTTTGTTCCAAGTATAGCATTTACTCTCCTAATGAAGTCAGAGCTCTCTGACCATATCTTGTTTACAAGTCAATGCCTTCTCTTTTTAGTGTTTTCCTCTCTATTCCCTATTTCCCAGGCATATTAACAGGAAGAGTCATACCTAAATTCAGCCGCTCAAGTGATATAGATGCAGAACTGTAGACAAACATTTTGCAAATGTAACTGATAGCCCACACAAATTCTACTTAAATGCATGGGTTTGCGTTTTTTTTAGTGACAATCCTAAAGGTTAGAAATAAGCCATGACAGGAGTGCCAGTTCCACTCTTTCCCTCACCCTCCCAAGATTTCCAGATGTTCAAGCCTTCCAGATGCTACACATGGTCTAACAACTCCTGTCTAACTATGCCTGTATGTATTTTCAGTATTTTGAGATGCTATCTGACCAAACACAATACTCCATGCCTTTCTGACTAGCTCTTCTACCATAAGGAAAACTACCCAAACAGATTAATGTTGTGCTGCTGTCATCCATCCAGTACAGGAAAGAAACTGTTGCCACAGTTTATACTATTTTGGTTTTTATATTCCATTTAATTTGGGGGGGAAAAAATAGTGGCAGTAATATTATAACATTTGATCACTGCTTGAATATACAAAACAAATACAACTACACGTAGTATATATCTTTTACAGGTATGTAGGGGTTTGAGGGGAGAAAGCAACCCAGCTCTGTCAGCTTGGTGTTTTACTGGATCATCTTCCTAAAGAATCTTTATGCAAAAAGAAATTAAAATAATGTAAATATATTAAGTTTGTTGAATATCTGTTTTCATCTCTCTACATTCACATTCCATATCACATGGTACTAGCCTTATTTAACTGTGATCTACACCACAAAAAGGAGAAGCCACCATTATGAGGAATTGCCTTTTACAAAAACCCATCTTTTCACCCGTGATCATCTAACATCGAAAAAAACCTCAAACCATTAAGAGTTAGTATTGATTGTAACACAGTGTCCAAAATCACGTGCAAGATCCAACTAGCTCTCAGAGTGCTAGCAGTGACTCAAGCACCATACTTGGTATTGCCGCTGCAACATGCTTCAGAAAGAGGAAGGGCTTCTGAGCCAAAGAAAGAAAGAGTTATTGCTTCCCTAGCAATGCCTTATCATCTGAGTGACAAAAGCACTCATTTCCCCAAGACCGCTTGTAGACAAATACTCGTCCCGGTACAGAAGAAGCTGCCCTGACCAGACCCTCAGTCATGATGCCCGAGCTTCACCTCAGGCTTGATTCTGCTCCCCCAGGGAGCTTCAGGGGCGAGGCCTAGCAGGAGGCAAGGCTCCTAACTCCGCGCCTCCAGATAGCAAACACCTACTTAACCGAAGGCACCGTCGCTGGTGCAAAAGTATGTGGCTGGACAAACACCTGGAGCAAACCAGGTAAGACTGTGCTCTTCTCCACAGTCTGAATTAGAGCTCTCCTTCCTCTTTCTCTAGTGAGCTCCAGCAGGACTTGGCTTTTATAAGGAGCTTTTACGCCTCCTTGTTCAACTGCCAGCGGCATAGGATACTACCGCTCCCCCTTGCAAGCGGGAGGCAGACTGACCATCCCACACTGCCCCGGGCGGGCGCCGCGCCCGACCCCGGGCTGCTCCACTCCCCCGGCCGCAGCCGCCGGGGAGCACTTCCTCCTTTCGGCCAGCGGCGACAACTGACGGAAACAAAGAGAAACAAGCTCTCAGCCACCCCAGGCGCCGGACTTTCGCCCTCTCCCGAGGCGCACTTCTTCACCTAGACAGGTAGCCCCGGCACCACCCGCTACGGAGAGGCGATGCGGCCCCTCCACAGGTTACAGGGGCCCTCTGGTCCGCTCCACGCGGCAACCCCGCTCACAAAGCGCCAGCGCTGTCCCCAGGCTGGCACATCCCCGCTCCCCCCTCTCTCACCGGAGCCCCGGTCCCTCTCGTCGTCGTTGTCTTCTTCTCCTTCTTCCTCCTGCCGCTGCCTATCCCGCTCCGCCGGCCCCCGCTCCTCACCCTGCGCCTCCACCGGCACCACCGTGAAGCTGGTCGGCATGGCGCAGACAGCCCCGGGACTCGCTGGCGCCTCCTCCTAGGGCAGCGGGCAAGGTAAGCCGGGCGCTGCCGCCTCCCTCACGTGAGAGCCATTTCCTCAGGCAGCAGGGGGCGGTGGCTCGGTGCCGGCCGCCGCCCCCTCCAGCCCCCGCCCCCTCACCGCCTGACTGACGGCGCCGCGGCCGCAGCTCCGAAGTGAGTGGCGAGGGCGCGGGCGGCGGCCTCCCTGGGGGCGAGGAGGAGGCGGAGGAGGCGGAGGCGGAGGCGGAGGCGGAGGCGGAGGCGGAGGCAGGGAAGGGAAGGGAAGGGAA
>VUYV01000146.1:2152499-2355085 GCA_008711295.1 Anarhynchus alexandrinus | reverse complement strand
TTGGTATCCGGTTTGACGGGAGTCGGGGAGAGGGGGAGGTACACCGCGGCAGGGGGGGAAAGGGAAGGGAAGGGAAGGGAAGGGAAGCTATGACTAGCTCTGATTTACATACATGCAACTTCCCAGCTCGGAACCGAGACACGTTGGTGGGAGGTTTTGCTCCCGGGAGAGGAGAGCTATTGGCAGGAGAAGTGTTTGCCGTGAGTCGAGCTACTGCCATTGGGGGAACAGCCCGAGAAAGGTGTGCGTGTGTGTGTCAGTGTGTGAGAACAGCCCTGGGTTTTTTTATTGGGTTTCAGCTGTGGCTTTTGGGGACAAAAAATGCTTCCTCCCTTTCTCAGACCTTGTCTTGCTGATATCCTTGCAGCACTAGGACCACCAGGCTGCTGCTCCTCAGATCCCAGCAGACAGAAACAGTCTTCCAAAGGAAACCAGAGCCAGACTGCAGAGCCCTGATCCTCTAAGTCTCTAAAGGGATGGCAGCATCCAGAAGGCCCAAGCAGGAGCTTTGCAGGTCACCTTTTAGACAAGTGTACCTTGGGACTACCAGGAGATGAAGATGGCTTCCAAAAATCTGCTTTTCTACACAGCAGCCATGGGTTGCAGGGGACAGCTGAAGGCCCTGTGTTTCCGGTTGGAGTCAGCATGTAAGCTCTGACCTGAAATGAAGCAGATTCAGTGAATCAGTGGATGGGCAGTGTATCAAATTAAACATTAATGATGTAGCACTAGTGATGAGCCGTACCTCTTGGTTACCTTAAACTTCCTTCCCAGAAGAGGTTGTAGCATCTCCACTCCAAAAGTAGAGAAAGCAGACGTGGAAGCCAAGAGCCTTTTACTTGTCTCCTACTATTCTACCTTCCCAGCAAAGTGTTAGAATAAAGCAGAAAGACTCTATTCATGTCAGTCTGTATCTAGGCCTTTTGGAAGGGGACTCCGGTGGGTTTGTGGGTCCCATACCTCAGTGGGATGGAAGATGTCTAACTAACAGTCTGTCCCACACTGCAGAGGCCTTCAAAGAAGGGGATGGGGAAAGTGATTCTGGCCATCAAAGGTGGCATTGAAGTTGCAGATGTGGAGGTGGTAGGGCAGCAAGAAAAGGAGGGGGTGAGAGGCATGGTAACATTTTGATATCTGGTATGGGCTTCCATTTCCACCGCCCTTCAAACCATGGTGTAACTACAGTAACGAGAGCGGTGGCTGCATGAAAAAGGAATTTCTGTGTTTGGGGTGTGTCTCTTCATCCTCTCCCTGCCTTTTTCCAAGCTCAAGAAAGCAACTGGAACAGTGTCTTTGCTAGTGATAGCAGATTTCCAATATGTTAATGTTACCTGCAGAGGCAAGGATATTTTGGGGCACTTTTAATGGTAAAGGTCATTTTGTCGTGGTATAGACATCAAAATTAATGGTGCTAAGGAACTAGATATAATGACAAATTAGAATAGTAAATGTAATTTTAAAACATATACAAAAAATAACAGTTCCCTCTTCAAAACAAAGACTGAACGGTATGCAATTTATAAGGCATGAGGTCACATATGAGCATTGAAAAGAAAATTTTAAATAGCTCATCATTTTTTAAGTACCATCCATCTGGTGCCTTAAGAAGTCTATTGAAACTCATGTATGATAAGGATGAAAACTGTATCATGCAGTATCATATTGCATGAACAAAAGGTTGACTGGGAAGAGATTAGGACTTTTACTTCAACCTCATACCAATTGTTTTGTCTGAAATAGCTAAGAGCCAAAGAAAGAGAAGCTTTGGACCAAGCAATTTTTGAATGAACAGAGGCAGCACTTCCAGTTCTCTGTTGTTTCCTCTGTTGTAACCATGGAGAGCCATCTGATGAAAAATAGGTACAGTTCTGTGGAGCAAGGATGGTAAGTCCATACAGGGTTGTGGGTTGTCCCCCATTACAGGGACACCCTGTAATCTGAGAGCTCTGATTTGTGAGCCTCTTTTTTTGCACAATGAGGACCTGAGACTAGGAACTGGGACTTCTTATGTTGATTTATTGACATTTGCCTTCAAATAGCATGAGATAACTAGTATTGTGATGCATGCCAGGTTTAACAACAGACTACTGTGATGGTAACCTTCTAGGAATAAGAAATGAAAAAAGAGCAAAAGTAGAATAAGATTAAGATATTATATAAATCTGTGTCTAAAAAGCACAATGCTGGAATCATAACATTATATGAGTGTTTTCCTGAAAAAAAAAATAAGCTTTCAGTTTGTGATATTCACTGGAAACACAGAGCTCTGGACCATCACCATCTTTTTGTTTGGCAAGACAGGAATGCAGCAGATAAACCACCAGTTCAACCATATATATCCAGATCTACCTTTAGAACGCATTCTTCTTCTTAACAAAAATGGATTTGGGGGCTGACTATTTTACTGAGTGCTCACCCCTCCCCACCCCCCAAAAAAAAAAACAGAACACATGAAGAGATGTGAAAGTATAATGAAGCTAGTTAGCTAGTTTACATACTGAGAATAGAAAAAGGGTTAAATTAATGCTAGTGATGAGTATGTTACAATTTAAAACAAGACATCTGCCTAAGGAAATTATTGATGTCACTAAGACACCAATACCTTAAAAACTTGTATTGTCTTTGATGTTATTGAGATATTAGAAATAAATTACTAGAAATAATTTAAAAAATAGAGTTGTTATCGCAGGGAAAAAAGTAAAATCAAAAATAGCAAAGAAGGAAAGAAAAATGCTTAATAAATCCAGGCCATAATCTATATGACTGACAATAAAAATCTTACTAAAATGACACTTTTTCAAGTCATCAGGACTAGAGCATGTGTACATGTGTGTACATGAAGCAGAAATAAGCTAGCTAGTGACTTTTTGGACTTAGGAACGTTAAATTTTTAGAAATCTTGAAAAATTACGAAGATTTCAGATGAGTGAATGATTGTCCGTATCAATATTGAGTCATCAGTACCTAAAAAGAGGAAGGAGAGTGGCTCAGAAAAGTTGAGCTAACTGGCTCAATGGTAATTTTGTTTTGAGGAAATGTGATCATGATATATAAATTCTGAGGGCCAAGATGACATGTCTGAACAGTTAAAGTTGTTCTAGTGTTACTGCCCACATGAAAATAGCCAAGGCATTTGATTTGGTACCAACTGAAATTTGGTTGGAAATTTCTATGGAATTAACTCCATATATCTTCCATATATTTCAAAACTGCTTCCTGACAGATCTCAAGGTGTTAGCAGAGGAAGAAAGATAATGAAACATAAGACAGGGAGCAAGGAAGATTAGGTTTTGCTTTGACACTTTTTTCATCAGCCATTTAGATTTTCTAGTAAAGTCTGTGGATGACAATGACTGCAATAATAAGTAATGGGGGGAAATGTTTGCAATCTGAATCAAACAGATAAAGGCATTATAATGCAGTCATAAATACATCTGAGGATCAGGACTGCAGGAAGTGAACATTTATCTTGGGAAGTGATAATTCCAAAAAGGATACAGCGTAACCCAAGCTAAGTGTGACACCTTCCCAATCTGACCTTTGCCAGACTTTTCTGACTCTTCAAGTAATTTTGTCTCATACTGTGACCAAAATGCAAGCCAGCTACGGTGATTTTTATTTCCTGAGTACAAACAAGTGTTTCCCAGAGTCCTATGCCAAGTGGTACTGTTCTAAGACTTAGTTTGTTGACTGCTTGTTCCTCCTCAACAAGAGGAGAGGGGCATCACAACCTGCTATCACCTGATTCCTTACAGTCTGTTGTCACTGTGATCTAGAACACAGTTCAGGTTGGCACTTTGCAATGGACTGGATTCATAGCTCTAACTTTGTGAGAGCCAGAGAGTTTCCATTGCCCAAGTGCTCATGCCTGGGGCATTTCTGCAGAGATGCTGCAGTAGCTGTTCATGTCTATGGTGGTCATTAAGACACACCTGAAGCAAAGTGCCAGATTGTGTGTCTATCTTGCATTCAGAGCACAGGGAAATGGAAGCCTAGAAAACCTGGTGTAATTAGTCATTGCCAACACTGTCAACGCAAGTAGTGAACTGGCACTTTTTAGGCAGGCTGAACAAGACCACAGTGTTGTAAATCACACTGTATTGTGGATATGGAATACCCAGCAGCATCTCCAGAGCTCCTGTACGACCTCTCCATTATGAAAGAAGCTGGCTACAGTCTTCCAGGGTCAGAGCATGCTGATAGAAGAGCACATAATGGTATGAATGTGGAATGCTGCTGAAATACGGCATCTGGCAGCATGGTTGATTCGTCTTTCTTTCTAAGTAACAAAATCATTGATAGAGAACATTCTGGGGCATCCTTTCCTGGAATCATTTAGGAAGCTGTATTCACCACAGTATGAAGCATGTTAGGATACCATCACAAAGAAATGGGTATGTATAATTATTGAACAGTATTTGCAAAACTAGTGGCAAGTATTTTATAAAAGGCTGAGAATACAACTGGATTCAACAACTATTTGTCCATTCAGGAAGTATATGAATCTTAGCTGACCAAAGGCTGGGGAAATTCGGGGTGTCACATATGGTTACAATGCCAGCATGCTTACTAATTAATGATATGCTGGAGCATGTGCTGATATCACAACACAGGTTTCTAACAAGACTGAGATTTGCTTTGTAATCCTTTAATGAGTCTCTTTGTATTAAATGCACATACATCTCTTGATTCTACTTGAGTTGTTAGCAGAGCAATGCTGTTGGCTCATGGGCAGGCTTTGCATGACATAATTTTATCTGTCAGTAAATTCCTGTGGCTTGTGTAATAAGAGCAAAACTCAAAAGTTTTATTGGTTTGACAAAGCTTTCCATGGCTGAGATTTGTATAAATCCTCAGACTGAGATGGGCCACTTTATCCTGTCATTAGTTTACATTGTTCATGGTGCTTTTTAGTCCATGAGACTGGCTAGACTCCTAAGGTGCTATGACAGACGGCAGCATTTCTTAAATTTGTGGCTTCATTTTACCATACGAGAACCTGCATGTTGTCTATTTTGTTGAAAAGATCAGATGGACAAGCAGCAAAACAAAAGGGTGTGTGTATACCTGGCTTAGCCAATGCAGTGTTTTTCACATGGACCATTCTGACTCTGGAGCCTGAAATAGGGATTCTGCCTTTCTAGACAGTAGCTGAGACTGGTCAACAGAGAAAGTTTTCAAAGTGTGAGACACAGCAGACAGACAAGGAGAAGCCATTAGCTGAGAAATTCCCCAAAAGATCTGATTATCCCAAGAAGCAGTACCAATAGTCAATGATTAGACGTTATGGAAGAAATAGATACAAAGAAACCACATGAGGAGTTTTAACTCCAGGAATGCCATATAAAGTTGCTGAATTGTCTAATAGGATTATTGAAGAGGCCACACTAGGCAATTTTTTTCGAGACTTCAGATTAATTTGTTCTAACCAGCAGAGCTGAAATTCCTCTATTTGGAGAGCAATCTTATTCTAGCTTAGTATCCTCATTTATGAAGAAACTTAGCAAGGGAGGATATTGCTTCTCTGACCTTAGTGATACCTAAAACTTGCTGTCA
Source organism: Anarhynchus alexandrinus (assembly GCA_008711295.1). Classification (NCBI taxonomy): domain Eukaryota; kingdom Metazoa; phylum Chordata; class Aves; order Charadriiformes; family Charadriidae; genus Anarhynchus; species Anarhynchus alexandrinus. The sequence continues at coordinate 2,349,529 of VUYV01000146.1, read as the reverse complement.
GGACCCTGGGTGCACTAATAGGCCTTAGTTGCACTGACCAGTCTCACCTGAGACACTTCCACCTGCATATCCCTAACCCCTGCGCTGAGGGGCTGCATTTGAGTTCAGGCCTGGGCCTTCGGTCCCTGTCTGATCTATGCCATAGGTATACTTCCTCCAGTTCCACTGCAGCTGTGCTTCACCATGAGCTATGTTGATCCAGCGCCTGGTCTGCTTGTCTCATTTGGGTACTGTGGAACTAGTCCCTGGCTGGTGAAGCTCCTGCCCTGCTAGCCTTGTTACTGTGCTTGGCTTCTCTCCCAAAGGCAGCAGACAGTCCTGACTGTTCCTTGATGCTTGTCTGGATGAGGTCCTGAGTAACTTGATCAACCCTTGAAGTTTGCCCTTAGTGTAAGAGGCTGCACTAAATGACCTCCAGAGGTCCTTTGCAAACCACTTCTTTCTGATTCCATGCAAATGCAACCACTAGCCCTCATTAACTAGGCACAACAGAATTTGCTTTTTAACAAAACAGAAAAATAGAAGGGAACTAGAAAGCTTGATATATTAGATGTTGCCTTCAGCCTCTACATCTGCTCTCTCCCTTCTACTTTTGCCTCTCCTTGTCAGTATTTTGTGGTGTGGAGACATCATGAAACTTATCTTGTGTGGTTTGCCATGCTGTATAGGAAACACTAAATAAATATTAATTGCAACAGGTCCCATCTTTTCTGGTGATAGAATGAGACCCATCTCCTCCTATGGAAAAGGCTGTGCCTGTGTTATGGTGCATGTAACAGCACTGCTGTCTTAGAGCTCTACAACCTCTAATTTCTGTTCATCCTTGTTGCATTGTTCAATATCACTTGCAGAATTAACTTTCCCATCCTTTCCCTCTCTGTGCTTTCTTTAACAATATGTTGCAGAACAAACACAGTGTCTTCTCAGCCTGTCTCATTGCACTTCTCATACTATTGTTTGTACTTCTGTTTATTCTCTAGGTAGCTTTTCTTCTTAAGACAAGCTAATGCATGCAGTGCATCTTGAAATTTTTAATCTCTTTGCTACAACTCTGTGAAGTTGATAACAGTTGTTGACTCATGCTCAGCTTGCATGGCTCAGTGGGATAGGACATGGATGCCTCCTTGGACCGTTAAGCTCCTACAACCATTAATGTGCAAAGGTATAATTTGTTGGGAATGTTTGGTTTTGTTTACTTTCAGAAATGAAAGGCACAAAGCTCTGGTTTTGTGTCTTTTAGCTTGTTTGGCATGCCACTTTGACATGTTTGCAAGCAGCTACAGATAGAGTGTTTTTGAGACAATGCCAAAATTCCTGATGGAAAGTTGGTTTTCTTTCTCTGCATTAAATATTGATCCATCCACATAGGGCTTGTTCTTTCAAAAGACAGCAGTTCAATTCATTATAGCACTAGGGTGATTTTGTTCCTTGTCCACTTGATGTAGTGTTTCACGTATACCTTGAGATGAGAGACTGGGGTGTGGAAAAGGTGCCAAAACTGCAGAGATGCACCCTTAGAATATGCATAGTAGATTTTTCTGACTGCACAGTGTGTGCCAGCTGGAGCTAGTTTTGTTAGTTACAGAAGTGGTGAAATAAACTGCTCTTACTGAAAAAAACTGCAGTGTAAACCTCTCTGCAGGATGAAGGTAGGAACACCAACATGTTTGCTTTGTACACTAGCATACCTTTCCCATGCACCTGTTCCTCTTTGTCATTGCTAAACCACTGCACTGGGGGAGGGAAAACTTCACTCATCATGGAAGTATTTAAAGCAATTGTGCCTCCTGAACTCATCCTCTGCCAAAATGAATAGCCTTTCTGCCCTCTCAATGGCATCTGCTAGCAGACACAGTGATGCTGACTTGCAACATTAGCATTGCAGGTTAATCGTTGCCAAGGTTTAAATGAATTGTGAAACAAGTTTCATAAAGCCCAATCAGTAAGAAGAACATAGAAGCATATTAGAAAAATGTAAAGAGTTCTTTAAAGAGCAATACCTTGTCAAATGAATGGCAGGTAACAACATTAAGGTAACACAATAGAAGTTAATATTACCTTTGCTTTAACACTACTTTGCTTTAACTGTGTTTTATTATTCTGCTGATGTAGCGTACTTGGCAGAAAAAAACAACCTGCATAATCCATTTTCGTTGCTTTTCTTCTGAAGGGAAACTATGCTCAACTCAATGCTGGGAGTCCCTTCCATCCAGTGAGAACCCCTCTTCACTGAGCAGCAGCACTGTCTGATGTGCAGTCCCTCAGAAGAGTGAGTTCTCTGCTGGACAGTACAATGCTTTCGGTAGAAAGGGTGGGGAGTAGCTTCTTGCATATTCATTAAGGATATTATTTGTGGATATGGGTATAGTACAGTTGAATCCCCTCAGGCAAGAAATGTTTAGAATCCACCTGGAGGAGTAATCTAAATAACAGGTTATTATGCTAAAAGTAGGCATTTCTCCTTCTGTTTTTAATTAAGTAACTGTTGACTGTTACACACCATATTCTTCAATATGTCTGCTGGATGAGACCCCTGAGAGGACATGACCAAATTAGGTGTTTCTCTGCTTTGTCTGAATTGCAGTGAATCTATACAAACAGGCTGATTCTTCTTGTATGAAGGTGCTCAAATACCACCATTAAGGAAATTTTGCAAATTGAAAATCAAATATTGATTGAATCAAGCAAGGCACTTACAGTGTTAGCAGGGAAGTATGTCTTCTCTATTGCCATCTTGAACACAGGCACCTGAATTACTCCCATGTGTTGTATTAAATGCCAAGGAACATAGCGTTGATGTAGTTCATTGCTGTTTATAATTGTCTCTTCAAAAGATTGGGTCATTTGCCAGAATCAGCTGGTGGCAATTTTCTTTCTCCCTCCATAAATTATGCAAATTTACTTTTTTTTTTTAAATAATATGAAGGATTCATCTTAGTTGAACATTACTTTATCTTGTAACTTGTCCATCACTATCAACTGAGAATATTTCACCTGTATAGAGACTTCATAGACATGATTAGGAACAACACAGTAAATCTATCCATCTTACATCTTCTGTAGATTATAATGACTAGCAGATTAAATATATATATATATTTATATATAAATTGCATCCAAAATGCTGAAACTGAACCCCCCAGATTTTAGTTATAGTTTATCTTTCTTCCTTTTCATTTTCCTATTCTTCATAGAATCATACAATGGTTAGAGCTGGAAGGGACCATGAAGATCATCTAGTTCCAGCCCCACTGCCAGGGGCAAGGACACCTTCCACTAGACCAGGTTGCTCAAAGCCCCATCCAGCCTGGCCTTAAATACCTCCAGGGATGGGACATCCACAGCTTCTATGGACAACCTGTTCCAGTGTCTCACTACCCTCAGAATAAAGAATTTCTTCCTAATATCTAATCTAAAACTACCCTCTTTCAGTTTAAAACTGTTACCCTTTGTCCTATCACTACACTCCCTGATAAAGAGTCCCTCCCCATCTTTCCTGTAGGCCCCCTTTAGGTACTGGAAGGCTGCAATAAGGTGTCCCTGGAGTCTTCTCCAGGCTGAACAACCCCAACTCTCTCAGCCTGTCTTCATAGGAGAGGTGCTCCAGCCCTCTGATCATCTTTGTGGCCCTCCTCTGGACCCCCTCCAATAGGTCCATGTCCTTCTTATGTTGGGGGCTGGCTCCAAAGCTGGAAGCAGTACTCAAGGTGGGGTCTCACGAGAGCAGAGTAGAGGGGCAGAATCACCTCCCTTGAGCTGCTGGCCACACTTCTTTTGATGCAGCCCAGGATGCAATTGGCCTTCTGGGCTGCCAGCGTGCATTGCTGGCTCATGTTGAGCTTCTCATCAACCAACACCCCCAAGTCCTTCTCCTCAGGGCTGCTCTCCATCCATTCTCCACCCAGCCTGTATATGTGCTTGGGATTGCCCGGACCTACGTGCAGGACCTTGCACTTCACATTGTTGAACTTCATGAGGTTTGCACGGACCCACCTCTCCAGCTTGTCCAGGTTCCTCTGGATGGCATCCCTTCCCTCCAGTGTGTCGACCATAGTTTGGTGTCGTTGGCAAACTTGCTGAGGGTGCACTCAATCCCACTGTCCATGTCACCGACAAAGATGTTAAACACCAGCGGTCCAAGTACCGACCCTTTAGAGACTCCACTCGTCACTGGTTGCCACTTGGACATCGAGCAGCTTCTCTGCTAATATCTGTGATTAAGTCAAGTTGAAAACACTCACAAACATAACCGTAAATATATCTCTCTGCTTATAAGAAGATTCTGCTGAGGTTCACCTTTTTGTTTTCCAACTAGAGACAGAGTTTCCTAGTGTTTTTCCTCAGGTGCTAACTTTCATTCCATTATTGGAGGGCTGTAAAACAAAGATGGAAACAGAAGTTCTACGTATCAAGTAAGCTAGCTTACTTAATGAGCTTGAAAACTGATAGAAAACTGCTAAACTAAATGAGGCCTTTCTATAACCTATTGCAATGGCTACAATTACAGCTTCAAATTTGATTATTGACTAAAATTATAATACATCTGTCCTGGTTCTGGTGGGATAGGGTTAATTTTCACAAGAATCTGGGACAGCTGACCCAAACTAGTCAAACAGGGTATTTGATGCCATGCTCAGTATATAGCTGGGGGAGCTGTCCAGAGGAGGGGGAAGAAATCACTGCTTAGAGGGGGCTGGGGGCCTCTTGAGTTCTGTCAGTGAGGGGTGGTACATTAATCACGTTTTGTATAGTCTTTTATCAGTATCATTGTTGTTATTTCCTCTTATCTTTGCTGTTCTGTTAAACTGCCTTTATCTCAACTCACAAGTTTTGCTTTTTTCTTTCGATTCTTCTCCCATCCCAGCTGGGAGGGAGTGGGGATGAGTGACAACTGCATGGTTCTTTGTTGCTGGCTGGGGCTAAACCACCACGGCTTGTCATGCCAAAATAGTAATTAACATAATTTTATTCCCTTTGTATAATTTTGTTCAACTACATAAATGTATTAGATTTACTGTTTTTTAAAAATCACAATTTCTACGACAGTTGAGAATACGTAGTCTCTGTGGATCATTTCTTTTTTTTAATCATGGCTCAGTGTCCCCATATTGTTGTATACTATCATCCAGTGGAGTACAGTTGGAGAGTGGCTATCAGAATAGCCTGAGGAAGTAAAACATGATTAAACAGCACCTTTCCAACCAAGAACCAAGTGGAATTTTTCACCCAGGTTTGAAGCAGGAAGGCAACTGGTGCTGAAATGACATCTTTTGGTGACCAAAGAGCATGGAAATGAAAGCCAGGCTTTAGAAGAGATTTTTTTTTTCCCCCAAATTTAACTGTAATTCAGTCACAAACACAGCCATAGTGGACTCCAGGAAAACAGGCTAGGTTGTGCCTGCTATATGGACTTTGATCACACTTATCTAGAGACTGTGGTGCTGCAAGCTAACCGTCTACATCTCTACAACAACCTGCTCTCACAGCTTTTCTTTAGAGATAAGCTCTCAACATCAGCCAATTTTGCCTAACAGGAATAAATGCCTATGCTGTAATGCAAAGGCAAGTCCAGATTTGAATTGCACCATCATTTAGGACATTACACCTTGAACTGTTTTCTAAATGGAAGTTCAAGAATCTATGAAAGGGTTGGGGACTGAGCAATGCCTTGTAACTTCACGAAATATCACCTGGTTTGCAGCCAAGAAGATAGCTTCAGCCAAGGCAACGATGCTTAATTTTGAACTTTCGAGTTTTTCACCTTTTTAAAGTTTTGAACTTTTACAGCATTGTTTTCCCTAGCTAGGCAGCTCACATGGTTTTCTGAAGTCTGACTAAGTAGGCCATGGATACTGAGAGTCTGGTCCCTCAGTGCATACAGCCAGGAGAGTTCCAGGTCATTACCTCTCAACTGGGAATTAAAATGCTTATGTTTTTATCTTTCTTTTTTGCTTTTTTTTTTTTTTTAAATGTAGCTAAGTAGAAAACAACTATTACTCTGGCTGACAATCTTCTCCTGCACACAGGTTAGAGTGCTCTCCACCTTCTCCACTATTCCTAAGTGTGTGCTACAATGAAACTAATAAATTAAATTATTTTTGTGTCTTTACTTGGTGGTGCTACCTTACAAAATATTGGCCTTGAAAGCAAAAATGTATAATTTTCTGTAGCTTATTGGTTTTAGTCTGAAAATCTTGGCTATTGTGGATTCCCAGAAGAGCTTTTTGGAACTGACACTGAGAGAAAAGACAGATGATACTGCCATATTGACACATATGAGCTGCCAAGGTATATTATCATTGATATCAGCAATGACACATTGGGGATGCCTTATTAAATGTTTCAACAGAATAAATCAATGAATGTTAACAGAAGGAGTAGGACTATAGAGAAAGGGTGAAGAAAAGAAAGAATAAAATTAGTACACTTTTTGTTTAAAATAGCACTTAGGAGTTGTATGGAATATGGAACTGGAAATAATTCAACTAAAGCTGATATAACTGAAATGGGCTGTAATTTAAAGAAAAAAATCACGAGAAAGTCATATATGCTGCTGACCATCTTGCTCCTAGAAACAGGATTCAATTAAGGCCGGTGTGCAAAATGGACAATGCTAGCAAAGGACTTAAGCAGTAACAAGAAAATAGTCTACTAGCAGTAAAAGGAAGCCCAACCAATGGTCAGGACAGAAAATTAAGTATTCAATACTTGTGTAATTCATCTTTCATTTGAAATTAAAGGGTCTGCTAATGCCTAGCACAACTAAACACATTTGGCGACTTTGACCAGAATTAGGAAAGAACAGGCTACAGAATATTTGTGTCAACAGAAAATTTTTTGAATCCATGGCATCTAATGAAATTACCCTTATTGTATTAAATAACTATATAAAATAATCTTGAAGCTATTATTGGATTTGTGCTGAAAACAGCATTGATAATACAGGTATGTTGTAGTTACTGCTGAGAACTGCTAACACAGAGTCAAGGTTTCTTCTGCTTCTCACACCACACTGCTAGTGAGTAGGCTGGGTGTGTAGAAGAAGTTGGGAGGAGGCACAGCGGGGACAGCTGACCCCAACTGACCAAAGGGATATTCCATACCATATGACGTCATGCTCAGCATATAAAGCTGGGGGAAGAAGGAGGAAGGGGTGAAGTTCAGAAGTTCAGAATAATGGCATTTGTATTCCCAAGTAACCATTATACATGATGGAGCCCTGCTTTCCTGGAGATGGCTGAATACCGGCCTGCCGATGGGAACTAGCGAATGAATTCCTTGTTTCGCTTTGCTTGTGTGCACACTGCTTTTGCTTTACCTATTAAACTGTCAGCCCATGAGTTTTCTCACTTTTACTCTTCCGATTCTCTCCTCAATGCCAACTGGGGGAAAGTGAGTGAGCAGCTGTATGGCACTGAGTTGCTGGCTGGGGTTAAACCAATACAGAAGACAAATGGCATAACTCCAAACATCCCTCCTTCTCCCCCACAGCTTTTATTGCTGAGCGTGACATCATATGGTATGGGACATCCCTTTGGTCAGTTGGGGTCAGCTGTCCTGGCTGTGTCTCCTCCCAACTTTTTGTACACTCCCAGCCCACTTGCTGGCAGGGCAGTGTGAGAAGCAGAAAAGGCATTGACTCCGTGTAAGTACTGCTCAGCAATAACTAAGACGTCCCTGTGTTATCAACAGTGTTTTAATCAGAAAATGTGATCAGCAGAAATGTGATCTGCTTCCTGTTACACAGTAAAGCAAACATTAATTTGCCAGGATTGTAAAAGAAAGTAAGTCACTAAAAAGTAAAGGCATTCCAATTGGTAGAATGAGTAATGACTGAAATCTCTCAGGCGAGCACGGTAATTTAGAGGAAGAGTTACATGAAGTTGTGGTGGGACTTAAAAATGAATTTTTGATCTGGCAATAATGGCATGTGACAAAACAGTAGTGGAATCAGAATTCAAAATGCAGGAATTGATGCCTGCATATTTAAACAAGCGCAGAAAAGACTCACAAAAGTGTTTGTTCCAGGAAATGAAGAAAACGGCTCAGAGAAAGACAGACTGTTTTCTATTAATTAGAGCATGAGACAACCAGATTACAGTATGAGACTAGTTGTGCAGGTAGATAATATAGAGTACTAAAGAGCACTTAATCTAGTAGAAATATATCACTGATTGGATGACAGAACCAGATAAAGACCTAATCCTTGGGGAAATTAAAGGCATCTGAGGTACATCAGTCTGGGCAAAATCCAGTAACTTCTCTTGTAAGCTTAAAGTTCATGGATTTAAAAATATGTATGGCCATCCCTATTCCTACTACTTTTCCTTTTCTTTGAAGTCTGCAACCATTCTTGCACATAACAAGAAGCGGTGATCTTGATTTATGCTTCTGTCTACCTACTGATCATATTTTTGTTTTATTTGGGTATACTTTCTTTACCAATTATTTTAAAATGTCTGGAACCAGATTCATTTTATGTAAACTGGAGGGATGCAGGGGGACCATAGTGAAAGGCATTTTTTGTTTTCTTATGTAACGTATATGTCCAGAGAGCTATCGCAGTTAGGTCTTCCTGGTGGAGATACAGCCTATACTGGTGAAAGAATACTTTGGCTGGCAATCACTTAGGACAGCATCCTAAATAGAACAAGTCATACCTGAAGAATATAGTTTCTTTTAGCTGTTTGTACCTCTATATAGGAACATGGTGGTGGGAATCACGTCTCTGACAAATGGTGTCAAAATTTAAAGGTATAGATAATGTAGTTAAAACCTTAAAATTCTGTAGAGATGTACAGTGTTCTTGTAAAGAGCACTTTCCAGTATTTCAGTGCATCACTCTGCTAGATACAGAACATTTATCTGGAGAGAATAAATGTCTTAAGTCACTCCCACTCTAGAGATTCTGCTGCCTGTAAAAATACATTTTTCCTTTTAATATTAAGGGCTTAAATGACTGTTACTGTCAGATTTATTACCTGATATATATGTATCTACTTTATGAAGTCTGTGTATACTGTATGAAGTGTGTATGTATACATATATAAACATGTCTATATATATGTACACTCTGATATATGAATCTTATTATAATTCCTATAGAATTAGAACAAAGAGACGGAATAACTCCTTAGCCAGAGTTGATTGTTCATCCAGTCAAAGCCAGGGAAATAGGCAGCAGTAAGTCATAGCAGAGAAAGGAGTCAGAAATTGCTCAATTAGCTCAGAAACTGCTGCAAGATTCCCCTTTAAACACAGACTTTGTGAAGAAGACCTGTCTTCACATTGGACAAGAGAAAAATGGAACATAGGTGGAATAAACTGCCCACGAGAAAGATTACATAGGAAGAGACTGGGAGGAACCGATTGTCATAGTTGTATACACTGTGTTTGGGCTTGAATGGACAGAAATGGGTGACTTCCTGTCTAGTTGAGAAAATGGGAAACCTGGAAAAGCCAGGGAACAGATGCAGCCTTGATTTAAGTAAGGGCAGGGAAAAGAGGGAGAAGAATTGCAGCTGTGACTATCCCATGGTCCCTCCAGAGTTCAGTGCAGGGTTACACCTCTGCCCTTCCTCTGTTATTCCCGAAACATATAGATTTCACCACTTTGCAAGGCTAAAAGCTTCAATTCTCCTCAGTGTTATTTGACCCTTATTCACAGGAAACGCTCTGGAACTTGTTTCTTTATATGACTCCTCCACAGGGCTGAATTTTTATCAAAACCAAACAGTAGAGGTGGTCCATAGAGTATGGCTGCAACCAGAGTGGTTCACTGCCCACATCCACCTGTGTGACCTGCCACTTCCTCTTTCTGCTAGCATATTCTCTATTTGTATCTGTTTCTAGATCAGTCCGCTGCATGCCAGTGTTCCACAACAACTCAACACAGACATACCCTTCTCTCTTTGTATGTAGTCTGCCAGGCCACCCCTGTACCATCTTTGCTGTTTCTATTTAACATTCCCACAGCCAAAACCCCGCTCCTTTACCAGGTGATACCAAGCTACTTTCGTTGGAACATGCCAGCTTCACCAAAGGTATTCTTGGTTGTAACTCAAAAATCATATCTCTGTCCATCTTGGCTTGTTTTGTTTTGTTTCCTCTCCTCTGGCTGGTTTTATCCATGTCTGGCTCATGTCTGACCTCACTCTAGCTGCTGGAGCAAGTTAGTACACTGCCCTCCTCTTCCTTCCTAAACCACTGAACTGTGTAAACATTTCCCGTTCTTCCTTACTGGTTGCTGTGTGACACTGTTGCAAGACCACTGCAAGACTGTCACAGATTTTACACTGTTAAGTTGATGTAATAGCAGTATAATAGCAGTAATAATAGCAATCTAAAGAGGGTGGTCTCCCTAACCTTAAAAGCAGAAGGCAACACCAACAAGTTAGAACATGCAGGAGGACTATGCCTTAGTCTTAGAAGGCCACCAAGAAATCCCCAGGCAAGCCCTGCCCCATGCAAAGAGGCTAATCCTGTGAGTCTGACCAAGAGACCTGTGCACCCTGACCCAAGCTGCTTAGGATGACCATGGCAGTTCCTGGGGCAGCATTTGGGCTTTGCACTGTGCTGCAAGATACAGGCAACATTGCACACTAAAATGGAAAAACAACAAAAATGCCAATTTGGGGAGAATGTTTGTGGGGACCGTGTGGGCAATTTGGTGTTGGCTAAGTCTGCAAGCTTCTTAGCAGACTAGAAGCTGGGGGGTGGGGGAGTGGGCAGCATCCTACCGTGGTTCTGCTGGTAATCCATGACAAAGATATCATTTGAGACATATATACCTGTTTTCTGCATACATTTTATGTCATCAAAAATATAGCCTTTCCCTGCCTCAAGGTTTTTCACAGAATCATAGAATTGTCTAGGTTGGAAGGGACCTTTAAGATTATCAAGTCCAACCATCAACCAAACACTGCCAAAACTCCGAGGGCTGGAGCACCTCTCCTATGAGGAGAGGCTGAGAGAGTTGGGGCTGTTCAGCCTGGAGAAGAGAAGGCTCCGGGGAGATCTTATTGCGGCCTTCCATTACCTAAAGGGGGCCTACAGGAGAGCTGGGGAAGGACTTTTTACAAGGGCATGTAGTGATAGGACGAGGGGGAACGGCTTCAAACTGGAAGAGGGCAGGTTTAGATTGAACATTAGGAAGAAGTTTTTCACTTTGAGGGTGGTGAGACACTGGAACAGGTTGCCCAGAGAGGTTGTTGAGGCCCCATCCCTGGAGGTGTTCAAGGCTAGGCTGGACGTGGCCTTGGGCAACCTGGTCTAGTGGGAGGTGTCCCTGCCTATGGCAGGGGGGGTGGAACTCGATGATCTTCAAGGTCCTTTCCAACCTAAACCATTCTATGATTCTATGATTCTATGAAACTGTGTCCCTACGCATCATGTCTACCTGTCTTTTAAATACCTCCAGGGATGGAAACTCAACCACTTCCCTGGGCAGCCTGTTCCAATGCTTAACAACCCTTTCTGTGAAGAAATTTTCCTAATATCCAATCTAAACATATGCTGGTGCAACATGAGGCCATTTCCTCTTGTCCTATTGCTTGTTACTAGTGAAAAGAAGTTGATTCCCATCTCACTCCTCACTCACTCCTTTCAGGTAGTTGTAGAGAGCGATAAGGTCTCCCCTTAGCCTCCTTTTCTCCAGACTACAACCCCACTTCCCTTAGCATCTCCTCGTAAGACTTGTTGTCCAGACCCCTCACCAGCTTTGTTGCCTTCTCTGGACACATGGGCATGAAGTACAAGTGCTTGTTTAGATTACAGATCTATCCATAGCACATTCCACTCTTCCAGCTTTTACATCTGTGATGCTTTCCACGCAGGCTTTGCACTGCTCACAAAAAATCATAGCCAAATAAACAGTTTGTTTTTAACAAACTTGGGCTTCTGCAAGTATTCCCAGACCTGCACATCAGTCTGCAGCTGGGGCAACTTGCTCTCACATCCATGTTAACTGCGCAGTCATGTGATAAGGAGACCTGACAATATGTACAGTTATGGAAGTGATTATACAGCCTGTGACAAATACAGCACCAAAGTTTCTCTGATAAGTTTGATCCTGCAAAAGGAGGGAGGACGTACTGGAGTATCTATGGTGATTGCTTGGCTTAAAAATACCCCCAAATTTTTTCCCCTCAGATAGGAAGATGGTGCATGCATAACATGCAGCAGGTCTTCAGGCAAGGCGATCTCACTCAGTATGACCTTCTTGTGCACATATCACCCCAGTTTGTGAGGCAGCTCTTTTGCACCAATTAACAATTGCGCATCTGTCAGATCACTCACTGCTCCAAGCCCTGTAAGACTCCCAGCAAAACAGAGGTTATCGTTACCATTATTAAGATCAATTAAATAGTACCACTTTTTTCTATGATTTTAGAATAGACAGTAGGGTTCTGTGTCCTATGCTCCCAACTGCTTTTATAGTAATGATAGCCAAGAGAAAAGTCTGATCAGAAACACAGCTTTCATTTACTCTGTAGGAGAGTACTGATGCAGTCTAAAATTTTCTCTGCTTACATTTTTTTTTGTAGATGACATTAAGCTAGGCGGGTGTGTTTATCTGCTTGAGGGTAGGATGGCTCTGCAGAGGGATCTGGATAGGCTGGACCGATGGGCCGATGTGGAGACTGAGGCAAAAGAAGGGTTAAGTGTGGTGGAACTAATAAGGAGGAATAAGCAGCTGCAGCACTGTGCTGGCAGACAATGAAGTTGTGTGAAGCTACTCCCTAGATAAGGAGGTGCTGCTCACAAGGAAGAGAGATTCCTTTTTCTGTGGGAACGCGATCTTTTAGAGTACGCGATGGTGTAAACAAGTAAAGTAGAAAATTACTGGCCTTGGTAGAAAAGTATAAAAAGAGCACGCTTGCTTAATAAAGCTGATTTCCATCCTGCATATCAGAGTCCGTGCTTTTCAATTCTCTGCAGGCCGAGGCCAATGGTATGAGATTCAACAAGGTCAAGTGCAGGGTCCTGCACATGGGTCACAACAACCCCATGCAACACTACAGGATTGGGGCGGAGTGGCTGGAAAGCTGCCCGGCAGAAAAGGACGTGGGGGTGTTGGTGGACAGCCGGCTGAATATGAGCCGGCAGTGTGCCCAGGCGGCCAAGAAGGCCAACAGCATCCTGGCCTGTATCAGGAATAGTATGGTGAGCAGGACTTGGGAAGCGATCATCCCCCTGTACTCGGCACTGGTGAGGCCTCACCTCGAGTACTGTGTTCAGTTTTGGGCCCCTCACTACTCATTGAGGTGTTGGAGTGTGTCCAGAGAAGGGCTACAAAGCTTGTGAGGGGTCTGGAGGACATATCTTATGAGGAACAACTGAGGGAACTAGGGTTGTTTAGCCTGGAGAAGAGGAGGCTGAGGGGAGACCTTATCACCCTCTACAACTACCTGAAAGGAGGTTGTAAAGAGGTGGGGGCTGACCTCTTCTCCCTGGTGACAAGTGATAGGATGAGAGGAAATGGGTTCAAGTTATGCCAGGGGAGGTTCAGATTGGATATTAGGAAACATTTTTTCACTGAAAGGGTTATTAAACATTGGAATAGGCTGCCCAGGGAGGTGGTGGATTCGCCATCCGTGGAGGTGTTTAAAAAAAGGGTCGATGTGGTACTTAGGGACATGGTTTAGAAGTGGTTTTGTCAGAGTAGGTTAAGGGTTGGACTTGATGATCGTAAAGGTCCCTTCCAACCTCAGCAATTCTATGATTCTATGATTCTACATATTGCTTAAATTAGTAGTGGGAGAATATAAAGTATTGTGCATGCTCACAGCTTCAAGATGGAGCTGAGTATAATCACCAGGTTCAAACAGTTGTTGTGAATGGTTAAAACAAACATTTCATACAGTTCTTGTAGCGATACCTCACCTAAGTTAACAAATTTCTATTAGTCTACATATTGCCTAGCTCCAAACCCCTGGGTGTGCCATTACCATTGCTGCACATCCTCCATGGATGCCTCATGCTCTACCTCCTCTGCTACATTTGGGTGTAGAAGTAACACTGCACTTTCAAATGCCCCCGCAGAACTTGGGTGTGCTGGCAGTGGCCCCTCCTGGTAGACATACTCATTGTGAACTTGTCCACAGTGGACACACACCCTTGTTCTATAGGGTGAGTGCAGTATCAAGGATGTCCCTTCCAGGGGATCCTCTTCTGCCCCAGCAGGACACATGTCCACTGCCCAGAAGACTCATAAAAGCAGTTTGCACTTGCTGGACTTATGGTTGCCATAGACACTCTTTATCAAGATACTCATAATAATGCAGAACTTATTTAGCTTTACTAATGAGCAGCCTTTGTTTTAACAGTGTTTTCTGTTTTTTTGGGGATAAGAATTATCTGCAACACCAGCACCTTTATATCCTCCATCTTGCCTGCTACTCTTCTGTACCTAATAACCACCATGGTCTTCAGGTCTGCAAAACCCCGACTCTTTTTTTTTTTTGGTACCCTTGGTCTTTCAGCCATAGCTATGGTCTCTAAGACCATGTGTCTGTAGGCTGCATCCCAAAGCCTGAGTCTTGCTGCTTCCACAGTAATCATGGTTTAACAGTACAGTCTTTATTTTATTCTTAGTCTTCTGTTTTTCATTTGCAACATCAACCTAAGGATAAGGAAACACAAGCTTCGAACCCAGCTGTTAGTAGTCTTACAAGTTGTAAGCTCTGCCACAGCTGTGGGTAAATGGTGCTTCACCACAACCCACATTCTCTGTGTGAAACTTACCTTGAAATTCAGTTCACCCATCCGGCTCAATGTAGTCTTTTACAAGAAGCCCTTTGGGCTCAGACTGCTCACTAGCATCTCATAAGGACTTTTGTACAACCTAAGGTTCTCCGCCAGCAGCCTGGCGTTTTAAGCCCTGAGAAGGCCCAGACCACTGTAGTAGCATGTACTCCCCCTAGCATTACTGGCCTTGGTAACAAAACTAAAGGATTTCACAGGATTGCTAGTTGAGTGCAACTGTCTCTCTTCTCTCATTCCAGTACTAAGAGTGAGGAATTTGTCCTGGAGCTCACAGTGTGCTCAAACAATACAGCTGTCATGTTTTCTACTAGCAGGAACCTGCTGTCCTGTAAATGTCAGAAGTTCAGCCGCAATCCTACTATGCTGCACAACAAATAAAAAGTCATTAGGACAATGTGTGACACGAGCAGTCTTGAATTTGTTCATTGTGCATTGGGGTCACCTGCTTTGAATACTGCACAAGCTGTTGAGCAATCAGTGTGCCTGTCCTTGGGAAACCAAGCTCAGCAGCACAAGATATGTGGCTCCAGCCCAGTTTCCAGTGTCATTCATCTACAGTGGTAGATGTATGCTACCTTCCTTGCTGCCTTCATATCTTCAAGCATAAAGAAAGAAATCCTCCCCATACCCTTCCAGTGTTCTCCATCTGTTTGGCA
This sequence comes from Anarhynchus alexandrinus, assembly GCA_008711295.1. Classification (NCBI taxonomy): domain Eukaryota; kingdom Metazoa; phylum Chordata; class Aves; order Charadriiformes; family Charadriidae; genus Anarhynchus; species Anarhynchus alexandrinus. The sequence continues at coordinate 2,334,107 of VUYV01000146.1, read as the reverse complement.
CCCTTATGACAAAAGACTGCCAGCTATAATACAATATACCAGGAACTCTGCAATGAAAATCCCCAGTCATTATCTGAGGCCATGCCTTTTTCTTTCTCCTGTGCAATCTGCTTTTCCTAAAACTCCTCCTGTCATAGATTCATATGGGGCCACACTCCCACTCTGCACCTAGAATAGCCAAACCTCCCATCTAGTAACAATTTGGGGGTTTAGTACCTAGAGAGGGGAAAGATCATTACTGTCTTGGCTGGAGAACTGAGTTTGAACTGAACAACCAAACAGGGATCAATAACTGATTGGAGCGAGTGAGCTATGGAGTAAATCCAAAATTGCACTTTTCAGCTGTGATCTTGGTAGGAAAAACAGGAAGTCTTAGCTCTAAATGTGCATAATTCTAAAGTACTTTTTATTTATATTATTTCTTTCACATTAATATTTTCAATTTGTAGACCTGGATAATGTTTCAAAAAATATTTTACAGGGTGACTGGTTTTTGCTTATATTCAACTTGAAGAGTAACACATCTGCCACTACTCAGCTGATTCTTTCAGGTATTTTTTGAAAATCCTTTTGCTTCTGAAAACAAACCTTTTATATAACTTCTTGATATAGCTGGTAAGATGTCAATTCCACAGAATCAGTTGACTTTGGTTTAATAAGTTTTTGATGATAGAAGCTGTTTGGCCATTAAAAGTATTTGCATCATTAAGGAATTAAATATCAGGTAATACTTAAAGAATGCTTGATTAATCTCAAAATAACAAGAGCTTTCTCTTCAAGGGTGGCAAGAAAAAGCCTTTCTACATTATTTTCATTTTAGACATTCTTTGATGCACCTGTTACGAAGCACTGAAATAAAGTTTTTTTCACTCACTTAAAATAAATGTCCTGTAAAAATCTGCTGCTTTTGACATTATTATCCCCAAAATTAACATCTGAATTTAATTATAACCATCTTTGAATCTGCAAACACTGCAGTAACTGAAGGATTACAGCCTTACCATAAGTGAGTTACAAAATTGCATATACAGCTTATGGGCTCCTAGGAAACCATGAAAATTGTATTTCCTTTCATTCAATCCATTCTGTTCTAGCAGAAGATATTCTACCCATAAATGTGTAAAAACTACTGAATGGTAGACATTAGAAAAAGTACAAAAGCTGTATTAGAATAAACAACAACAAAAGATTAACAACTATGAAATTTGGAACAAAACAGCCATCAGAAGCCATAAGCATTGAATACTTCAACGTGACTCCGGAATTACCTCTTTAATCAATTAACCAATCATGGTCTTTTTGAAAAAGACAAAATATAGCACAGACGTTAGCATATTAATAGAGTTGCTCATGACTTCTGGAGACTATACGCAACATTCAGAAGGATGAATAAAACAGACTAACACGATAATGAGAATCAAGAGCCTGTTCAAGAGGAAACTCAGGGAGGTCTAGACAGCCGAGATGTCTTTCCCCAGCAAAGACATGGAGAGAATCTAACATAACTCCTTTCTCTCACTGAAAAGAGCTCCAGAACAGGCAATAGTAGGTCATACAATTATGGAACTTAAACCAATTCACAGAGGATTGCCTGAAACACCAGAAAGGTGCTATGCCTTGGTCTGTGCTCTGAAAAAGATTCTTTCAGTGGAAAAAACATTTTCTATAGTGAGAGAGACCTGTATTTTCCATAGAAGTGTGAAATTGGATACCCTGACTTAAAAAAAAATTAACGGTGCCTGAAACAGTAGCTAATGGGGTCGCAGAACAAGACGTAAGTCTAGACCGTAGAAGGGCACCTCACCCATACCACAGCATAGCATATTCAGCAGCAGATTTCACCCACTGAACCTATGGCACACTCACCTAATCCTTTGGCTGGAAGCTGAAAGGATCCACGTTGCTACCTGCAACAGGGTCCTGTTTACACCAAAGGATTCCCAGGAGCCTTCTGGAACCTGGCTTCTCCCAGAAGAGCAGCAACAAGGTCTCCTTCCCTCTGCTTAAAAAGCTGCACTACTTCCTCCAAAAATCTCGAGATGACAAAGACTAAGAAACCTAGCCTAGAGCTCTGGAGCATCCAAAACACAGCCTCTCTAAACATATCCTTTCTAATGTCTCTGGCATTCTGGTTCATGGTTAAATAACAAGTATATAGACATTAAACTTGCACATCAACCATCTTACAAATTCAGCATCTCTGTAGGATAAGAACAGCATTTGTTAAGTAGGAAGGCTTCTGCTGGGAATTCAGAATCTACAAAGCCTAAAATACTCAAAAACCAACATTATTTGAACAGTAGTAGCTATCTAAGTATTTATTTAGTAGGGGACTGTTGTGACCATGTCATGACTTGAATGACTATTTCCAAACATGGACAAGATAAGTGAATAAAGCAAAACTGATTTGTCTCTTCTGCTGCCATTTGCACACACTGATAACAATGACATGTTTGGTCACCTTCTAGTCAATGACAGCCCTGAACTGAAGTGCAAGTATTTTTTTCAGGCAGAGATTTACAATTAAGATCTGTTTTGCAATGCTCACATACCTGCAACATGCAATCTTCATCTTCCATAATATCCTGGAAAAGAAAGTCCGAATGTACTGGCAGTTGAGGTAGTAAGACAAAAGGTTTTCAGCTGTCTTTCAAGAACTCTTCAATCTCAGATCATTTCTTGCATTTCTTTGAGCCATCTTGCACTCCATCTGAAATATCAGGTCAGGCCACTGTAATTTTTTGCTGCTGTTCTTAGTTTCTGTGTTTTTTGCTGTTGGAGATGCATTACTTGGTGTTGTAAAAGTTTAAGGAGAAAGCAGTTCAAATAATTTCAAACTTCTGATTTTCAGACTGTTTGCTTTCTGAGTCTCCCTGCCATCTACTGAACTGTGTTGGTAAAGTTTTTGCACACACAGCCCCCAATATTTGTCATCCTGTATGTGTTAAATCTAATGCCCACAGGGAGTTTAAGGTGACATTAGTCCTCACTTCCTCCCCCTGTACCACTCTTCTTTACAGACACCATTACAACTGAATGGTGGACAAGCAACAATGAAGGGACCATGAGTTAAAATCGTACGTTTTATTGCCAAGTAGCATTTAGGCTGACAAGAGTTTTTCAGATAACCAAAATGTACATTTCTATTCAGATAATCATCTCTCCTGTACTTCTGAATCCCAAGAAGGTTGCAGATAATCCTTACTTTCCATTTCCTGGGGAGTCCCTCTTTAGTTGCTTCATTCTCCTTACAGCATTCATTTAAAATTACTTCAAATCCAGGAAATCACACCTGATATTTTAAACTTTGAGGAAAAGGACTCCTGAAACCCCCATTTAACTCTTTATTGTTTCTCTGTGATATCTCAGTCTTCCAACTTCGGAATACAAAGACAAAGCTGTCAAACAATTCCAAAGCACTGAACTTAGATTTATTTCAGGTTTATAAAGACAGTAATTCTATACCAGTAACTTGAAAAAATCAAGTCAAATATAAAACTTTCAACAAATAACAAGAATAAATGTTTTGGAACAATTTAACTTTGCTCATTTCATTATGCAGCAGATATTGTACAAAACTGCCATAGAAACAGTGGTATTGAAGTCTACTTACATACGTTACACAATTTTAGGTTAAATCCAAGCACTGAATATTCAGAGCACTTTAGACATGTTAAACAATACAGGTAATAGCACAGCCCAAATGCCAAAGTATCTGCTATTTTATACACAATTTTAAAAGCACTTCATGAAGTTGCATGAATTCCAACTGACATCACATTATTTATTTCAAAATATGTTTATTGCAGAGTACTTTTTTCAAACAAATTTACAAGAAACAATATTATTCTTAGGGCTGTGGAAAATGACTAGCATATCGAAGCTTAAGTCTTGGTTCCAGTGATGTCAATAGGATTTTTGCCACTGACTGCACTGATGCAAAGATTTCTTTTATCCACTCATTTTTCTATTACATAAAAGGTGTAAAGGCCAGCTCAGAATTACAAAGTAGCTATTTGAAAAATATTTCCATGAGGCACACATGCAATATGAAGATGAGTTACCACAGATATCAAAACTACAGCCTTTAGTACTATTCCATATGAAAGTCACAGATACATTGCAGCAAAAGCAAACCAGAAGAGATAGGAGAGCACCACTGTTAAACTTTGCTGATTTCCTTCTTAAGGCTATGTAACTATGTTCTGGGAAGAAAGATATCAATACTTTCTTTTTGGTATTACTTTCCCGGGTAAATGTATGGTATCATGTTTTTAACCAAGTTATTAAAATGCATTTCAAAATAAATACTTCTGTTATGAAGCAATGTGACTTGCTTCGTAACTACAGATATGCTCCAACAGCCATGATTTAGAGATGTGTAACATACCGAGCTATAAAAATCTTTTAACATTCATGTAGTTAAAGAGGTTTAGTGATGGGAATTATGACTTCTCAGTATGAACAGATTCAGTAATAATTATTAGTCTCATCTTGAGAAGCTGAAGATTGCCTGGGTTTTTTTATTAAAAGCAGTGGCAGAATATTTGACTGCTGAATTGCATCTCACCAAGGTTCCCATTTTTATGTTAAAGCCATAATCTGATAAAAATTCCAAACAGCAGAGCTAAATATAATGCTATTAAAACCTCTTAGGTTTTAATTTTCAAATCAGAATTGCAAATGTGAAGTTTTAGCTATATTAATGCGAAACTGCCTTAATAGGCTTCAGCTTTATTCTATTTATTATCAACTAAATCACTTTGGTTTTCTGCAATGTTAGGTCTACCTATGGTATACCAACTGCATGTGCTCCAGTGTACGCGCATCTAAATTTATACTCTCAGCTTGACGGACGGGTGTGTCACCTCCTGTCCAGAACCTACCATTGTAGTATAACTATGTACATTCTCCCTAACTGGCTTGAAAACAGTGCGATATTAACATGGTTTAGTTTCAAAGCCAGAAGTAACCTTCACCTGGCCACACTGAGCTGACACTTGTCTGCACGCACTGTAATAGATATACTCCTCACAATGAAGCGATTGAAAAATACATTCCTGGAAAGATGCCAAGCAACTTATTTTGTCAGCTGAACTTAGCAAAGCAGTATACCTTGTAGAATCAAACATTAATTTGCTTCAAAAATTAAGGGCAATATAAGCTAAGTTCATTTATTTTTCATTTCTGTTCACAAAATATTAAACAAAAAAGGCAAAATCAATTTAAACCACCACATGCAAATTAAAAGCCTGAACACTCTTGAGGGTTGAGAATCCTTCTGGTAACTGTTTTACCTGAAACATACGCATTTCAAATGTTTAGAAACATGTAAGACTGCACATTTTTTTTATTGTTCAATAATAAGCTCCTGCAAAAATAGGCAATAACAGCATGCATTTTTATTTTCAAAACATTTTGGGGGACAGATATGGTCTACAAATTTGCTGCTCATTCTTTCATGTTTCACAAGCTGTTCAAGATGAAATGTAGCAACAGAATGCTTCACAGCTAAGGCTCAGGGTCATGCGATAACTGTAAGTGAATCTAAGCATAGATAACTGCCTTCCATTTTCTTGGCAACAAATCTCACACTATACCGTAGTGAGCTGGCTGAAAAATAAACCAGCAACAAATAACAAGTCTTCTGCTAGATTTGTTTCTTCATTATGCTAAGCCCCTTTTAACAGCAGCCTCTGAAGCTGTACAGGGGACTCACCTCTAGTGATGTAGCCAGCCACAAAGAAAAAGAAATGGAATGCATCACTGTCAGACTAGTTATTCATGCAAAAGCATTATCCTCAAGTGAACAGGTATTACTGAAATTCAGAGCTGTGCCACCTCTTCTGATCAAACCTACAACCTCCTGTCCTGGAGAGCTACTCACCTACCTTAACGCATCATCTGAAAACAATTTACCATCTATGAGACCACTTTGTTGTCTTTCACTGTCTAAAACATCATCCCATTTTGTTAATGGCATTTCCCATAAAACAAAGATCTTCCATTGCCAAACATTTTAGACAGATTGTTTTACAAATTTTACAAATATTGTTCCAATACTTAAACTCGTTCCAGTGCTTAAACCAAACTTCACACATTCACTTTAAGCTTGCACAGTACAGAAAAAAATTATAAGCCCCCAATAAAACCATGCAAAAAACCCAACCCCAAAACAGAAGACCATCAAGCTAACGTATCTAAACACAAGTTAAACCAAATAGAACACCAAAATAATATATAAAGTCTGATTTTGTTCAAGGTCTTGAATATCAAAGTATTAATAATTTTCTTGTGGGCTTTTTTTTTTGGGGAGGGTGGGGGGTTTTGTTTGGTTTGGGGGTTTTTTTGTGTGTGTGTTTTTTTTCCTGTGGTGTTTTTGTTTGTTTGTTTTTGTTTTACACATCAAACTTGAGATAAAACAAAATAAGTCTTAATTCCCCATCTTCCCCAAACCCAGGTTCTTCAGATAAAAAAGGAAGTCTGTGCTCTTAATGGGCATTTAGTGTATATAGTCATACTTAGACTAAATCTTGCATTTCCTTCCATGTAGAAGAGTAACTCAAATTCCCAAATTTACCACGTTAACACAAAAGTGAATTAATAAAATAAAAAAACATTTTAAGAATATTCCATCAGTGTTTTAACACAGATTATTTCTGGTCCATTTAAGTTGTGAGAGATATGTCAAAATAAATCCTTATCATTTTTCTTACTACCCCCAAAAATACATTTCATTAGCAGTTCTCTCACTTTAAAGGCATCAGTGGAAATCTACATCATTCTGACAGCACATTAGATAAAAAATTGCACCAAGCCCAGGTTTAAAAAGCTATACTACTGTTAAAGTATTATGTAGTTACATAAACTGTAAAAATGCATAACTTTTTAAAGTATCACAATCAATTTCACTTTAGATGTTAAATTATTAATATGCTGAACAACTGATCATTTGAGAGATAACCAAAAAGTGTCTCACACAATAACTTAGTATGTTCACCTCTAAGTTTCTAAATCACAGTTGTACATCAATCACTTCAGTCCTGGACATCAAAGTAGTCAATTACCGGCTCTTCTTTTAACGGTTTGGATAAACCACCGTTTCCACTACTCCTGAAATTAGAAAAATATTAGGTGTCACTCACCCACATGAAAAACAAGATACAAAATAAATTAAAATCACAAACTCCCACAATGTCTCAGTATGCACATGCACACTGCATTGGTAAATGGCATGTATTTTTAAATTATGTTTTAATGGAAGTACCTTAGTGCTCCTTAGAAAGCCTTTGTTAACTGTTTTTTTGAAAAAACATATACTTTATTAAATTAATGTATATCAGTATGAGGCTGAATTGATAAAATTTGTTTTGGGGTTTTACCGGAAAATACCATTTACTGGTAATATTTATTACAAAACCGATACTGTACTGAAGACTAAATGTTTAACATGCATTTTTACAAGAAAAAGCAAAAGAAAAACTGTTGAATTGAGTTGATGATCAAATCTGCTCACTTTTAAAAGCCAGAGTAATACCAAATGGTAATAATAATAATGGTAATACTAATACCAATAGCAATACCAAATCCAAACAGTATAAAGATTTTTTCCATAAACAGTATGAGACATTCCAGAATATTTTGTAGAATTAAGCACTTTTAAAGAAATTTCACTTGTAGTAATTAAAAATAAATGGCTAAAGCCTTTTTTTTTCATTTCATTTTGCCACATAAGCCCCTTTCATTGGGGTAAGTTAACACAGGAATTCCACAGAAGTAAGCCGAAATAAAGAGTAACAACCTTTTTAAAATTCACATTGAGTTACACTGTAAGCAGTCATTTTAGATGTGTTTTGCTCTAGATGCTTAGTTCTGAAAAAATTTAAATTTTCTCAGAACAGCCTACTTTGTATTCCAGCAGCACCTTAAACACCCAATAGCTACTGCAATAGTTACCGCAAAATTAAGCTGTCCCTTTCTGCAAATGGTATGATTTCAAAGGCTAATTTAGAAATAACTTGGGGAGAAAAAAGGTTCTGAAAAGCAAACCTGAACAAAGAATAAGCCATACATTAAATAAATTCATAACTATGGCATGACTATAGGTACCTGAAGCTGGCAGGTCACACAAAGTAAAGACTGTTCTATTAAACTATTCACCAAGAAGCCTTATATATCCCATCTTCACTAGTTTTCACTAACTGAGAAAAATGGTAGTTCACCTTTAGCCAACTGTGTAGTGACATCGACACAAGAAAAATATGTTTTCTACCTGTCCAAATAAATAATTTTATGCCAGTAAGACATTACTCTTTTACACAGATCAGTTAAAGGTTAAAAAAAATCCTGAAAACTCCAAAACAGTCATTTCTTCCCAACTATCTAATCTTTATTAAAAAATAATAATAAAAAAAAGTCCACAGTATTTGTTATATTACTACTCCTATACCACATAGTCAATCCTACATTTTCTTAGCACTTCATTTCAGGTTTAATTCTGTGGAAAAAAAATCTCAGTGCATGCTGCAAGCTCCAAAGCTGTGTGTGGGCTGGGAAAATAAAGAAACAGGGAGTATAAAGCTGAAGCTCAGGAATGTTATCCTCTGGTAACTCAGCACAAAATTGAAGAATACTGTTTTAAAAACAAATTCCTTACTTATCTGTTTGTTTGTAATGAGGAATAGGAGGTGGAGGCCTGCTCTGCATTTCTTTATCTAGCACAGAAGTTAAGGTATTGCTTGGACAAATGGATTTCCCTCTAGAGAAATAAAAGAAAGGTTATTTAGTTCAATAGGAAATTATATTTATTAAGAAGTTAGGGCAAAAGAGTTACATTTGTAAGCAGCAGTTCTAGTGTCAGAATTCATATTTGTGTACTTCAATCATCTATTCAAATATTTAATTTTCCAACCACAGAGACCAATAGTGTGCAAAGTCCATTTTCATTACCAAGATATCCAGTATTCTAAATATCTCTTGATCACTGTCTATAAGAGATGCAGAAACAGCTTACTAGATTTGAGTGTTGGTGTCCAGACTCCTTCCTTTCTGCACGGGAAGCACACAACTTCTTGCTACTATGAAGTGCATACAACGTGATCAACTGTTAAAATACCAGAAATGCAATACTTGCATTCTAGGACAACATATCTTTCACAGAACAGGTATTAGCTTAACTCAGCATCATGTGAACACAGTTCACTGCATCTTCACAATGTATAATCTAATGTTTCTGAAACATGTTCTTAAACTCTGGCAGTAAGTCATTTTAAACTTGTTTATCACTCCGCATTCAATTTAGCCCTGCTAAGCAGCAGCCTCCCAGGAACATTTCAACAACACTGCTTCTTCCTTGTTGGCTAGCCCAGGTTAACAAGATGAGAAAAATAACATTATGCATTAGGGAACCAAAAAAAAAAAAAAAATCAGCTCTTCCTGCTCTCCACACTAGTTACAATCTATTATATGATCATGACCACACAATGAAGCATCCCACTTGTGCTTGTCCCATCTGCAATGCAAGGGGCACCCTGTGGCTGTGGTGCAGGGCAGTATAGGAGGACAATATAGGAGGACAGTGTACTTTAGCGTGTATATTTATACACTTTAGACATACATTGGCTGTGAATCACAATCAACTTCAGCACGGCAGTCCATGTCCAAAGGCTGCACTGGCTGGAAAACGAGGAAGGATAAACAAAAAAATACCCCAAACAACAAAAAAACCTACACCAGAAAAAAAACCTAGAAAGATTGTTCCAAAAAGGTAACTAATTAAAAAAAGTCCAAATAATTACCAAACACACTAAATAGGCTGTGGAGATGTCTTCAAATTTCCTATAAATTCAAGAGCCATTTTCAGAGTGAGCTTGCTTTATTTCAACTTCCAGTCACTGTTATGATTTAACTGAAAGACTGAAAAACCTTCCACTATTGGCATCTTTTCCATTCAGTTTCTTTTTAGTCTTTTCTGGGAGAAAATAAGCTGAATAAATTAAAATTCTTAAACAGTGTCAAGGTCAATTTATTGCCTTTCTTGAACTTTCCTCTAAACCCATGCTACCGACGTTTTAAGACCAAACCAGTTCTGGTACACTGACCTGGATTGCTTTCCTATTTCTACCTGAATGGTTTACATTGGATATTAGGAAAAATTTATTCACTGAAAGAGTTGTCAAGCACTGGAAAAGGCTGCCCAGGGAAGTGGTTGAGTCACCATCTCCGGAAGTATTTTATGTGTAGATGTGGTGCTAAGTGATATGGTTTAGTGGTGGACTTGATAGTGTTAGGTTAACGGGTGGACTCGATCTTAAGGGTCTTTCCCAGCCTAAATTATTCTATGATTCTATGTCAATCACTAAATAATGTTTCCTCCGTTTTATTAATGAATTTTTAAATAAACTCCTCCCAAAGCACAGTCCTCTAGACCATGAGATTCTCTGTGTTTACTAATCACATTAAATTCCTACCTTCAAGTTCATCTTGTTCCTTTCAAAATTACATTTCAAATAGCAAAAATACTGCAAAACAATGGCTTGTGTATTGTTATAATTCCAGAAGTGTACATGTGTTAAGTTCCATGCTTTGTCACACACTTGGTAATTCATATTTTTTCCCCACCTTCCTCAGAGCTCTATGCAGTTGAAATATCACATCAGTAGATGAACACTAGTTCTATTTCAGAGCTTAAAAAAAATTAAGTATTTGTCTTATTTCCATCATATTTTTCTTATTTTCATCATGTCTTGTTTCCATCAGTTCTGAAAATATAATGTCCAATTCCTGTGATATTGTGGCAACACAGATTAAAAACTTCACAACATTCTCAAGTCAAAGTCCACTAAAACACAAAGTGATGATCCCTGACCCTATTTCAGTATTGTTTTAAACTGAGTACTGACAGTCTGTTCAAGCGAACTGCAAAATCTTACAAACATAGGTCAAAGTGTCCCCATCTCTCCAACACTGACAGTGGTCATTATTTGAAAAACAGTTACTTGTCACTGACCATGATTTTTTCAAGATTATAATTACATTTATATGTACATTCTAACAGCAGGTATATTAGTGTCCTATCAGTTGAGAAGAGCAAATTTTCCCCTCTTGTATAAAATGGGTAAAAACTTCTCCTCTCCTTTAGCTCCAAGCCTGGCATATAAAGCCAAATGCTCCCACAATCATTTCAGTTACCTCTCAACTGTAGAGCTCTACTTGAAAAGACTAAAAGAAGACAAAGGTAGATGGGAGAATATTTTGTTGTCGTCCTTCATTTTTATAAACTGTCGTGTGCAAAAACATGGAAACCCAATTGACTGGAGGCAAAAAAAAAGAAAGGCTAGAAAAGCCTTCATCAAGTAAAGTGTCTGTCTTTATTTTAAAATGTAAGGCCAAATCTTGCTTGTGTAGTAAAAGAAGAAAATAAATTCGAGTTCTGGAATGCAAGAAAACAGAACATGTGGAAGAATAACATGTGCACTTACTTCTACAATTAGCTAAAAAAAATCTTACTAGAAAAGAGAATGTTCCCACATTCCAAGAAAGTAAATACAGCAGCTCTGCTCTGAAGTGAAATGCTCCCAGGATGTAGAGGGTTAATATATCAAAACTTCAAAAATTAAGGGGGATCAAAGCCTTACAGACAGTTAGAGGAGATCCTGGAAGCAAATTTGCTTTGGTCACATCAAGGCCTAGCTCTATTTTTTCTTTGAAAAGATTTAATGTACCTCCAAAAAAAAAAACCAGAAGAGACATACAGCAGACTGTCCAGCCTTGAAATGACAGAGGCTTTACAGACAAAGATCCATCAACTCACACTCAAGGAAAATGTACACCACTTTCTGTATACCTTGGTGACACACAGGACAACTGACTCCAATATCCCCAAAATTATGTGAACATTTCTATTCATTGTTTTTTTTTTTTAAAAAAAAAAAAAAAAAAAAGAGAGAGAGAGGTGTCTCCAAAAGCTGATATAGTTTGGGTGGAATAATGAAGCAAGTGGCTCTCAAACAATCTCCTGATTGTATAGACTTCACATAACCTATGTCATAAGCTGTCAAGAGGCAACACATGATTCTCAGGGCAGACAATGTCAAGACTGATGGAAAAACAAGTAAGAAAGAGATGTAGCTCTTTTCTGGAGCAGGACTGCTGTTAAAACCACCTTGGGTGATGACCTGTAGCATTATTTGTGCTGAAATTGATCAAAAACCCTTAGAGGTGTTGAGATGCAGTCAACAGAAAAGGCCTTTATGATTGCAAAAGTGAGGCAGTTAGCTTTTTTCTCATGGCAGAGGAGAAAATTCCTAGAGAGTGAAAGGTAGAATAGAAGTCCTTAAAACAATGGAGTACCTTTAGGAAGTCATCAGAACTTCTGCAAATTGGAAGTGAAGTTATTCCAGGTAACAGAAAGGCTGCAGAGGTAGTTAACTTACTTACTAAAATGAACTTGTACCTGGAGATCAAGTACTGAAATGTGTCCAGAAAAAACTCAAAGAAGCCAAAGAATAATTCTGTTTCCTTAGAACATACAATTTCCTTTCAACCCTGCCACTGGGATGTACTATGCTTTTAAAGCATAGTCATCTGTCCTGCTCCATTCTCTTCACTAATTTCTCATCTTGCCCTCCACCCACAACCCCCTCTATTTCTTTTTCCTAAGTAAGCCTTTTCAAATATGGTCTCTTTTCTCACCTTCCTTTACTAGAAACAAAAAGAGTACCTTAAATTGTTTCATGGAAACAGAAAGGGGTATCAAAGTGGTGTTCCATCTCTCTCTGAAGAAATCAAGATTGTAGCTAAGCTACCGACCCAAAGAACAGGCTCAGGAGCAGCTCATGGCACTCCAGTAGCACGGAAGGTGACAGTTTTTTGTAACTACAGTCAATATCTAAGTTAAAAACAGCTGATTGTCAAAGAACCACGATTTGATGGTGCTAAACTAAATATGCTGCTCAGTAAGCAGCAGCATCATGGAAGCACTGATACCTGATTTGGGAAGCCTTCCCCTACGATATCTCCACTTCAATCACCTTGCCTTTTCCCCAGCTATATTCTCTTCATTTCCTTCTCTAATATGAACCACCTTCTATGGGTCTTCTCCAAGTACTTCCGGTTTTGCTCAGAAATCCTTCAATTTGCAGTAATTCTAGCTCCCTCTTTGTCCATTAACTAAAGAGGGAGTATACTCCGCGGCAGGTTCAGATAGATGGAGAACAAATAAGTTCCAATACCAGAATTTTTCAAAGAAGGTGCAAGCTTAGGTATGACTTCTCAACCCAGCAATTAATTTTCAGAAATTTTTATGACATTTATTACCTTTGATATCTCTATCAAATTTAACTGATGGCAAAAAGACAAAAAGTTACCGCTAAGATGAACAGAAAACAGCGTTGCAAAATATTTTCTTAGCTTTTTTATTTCTAATTGGTTTTCTTCTCTGAATATTTACTTGACTAGTTGAAGTAGAAGCCTATGAAATTATCAATTTAAAACTGCTTTAAAAAAAATTTCTACTGGAGGTTACTGCATGTTGCAAATTGCATTATAAATAAAATCATTTGAGTAAGTGATACAAACACCCAATTATTTAAACTAGAGTTAATATATTTGAAAACAATAATGAATTACGTACTTCACTGCAGTGATAACAACATTACGCTTTGGTTCGTTGTCATAGCTCACACTTTCAATGCCATAAACCTGAGCTAATTCATGGATGATTCTGCGGTGATCTCTGTTCATTGGTGGGTAACAATGGCTCTTCTTTGCATGTTTGCCCTGAATTCAAGAGAAAAGGGTAAAAAAAAAAAAAAGAAAAAAAGAAAAAAAGAGGTAAAGTTTTCCTTTGGGGGGGCAGGGGTAAGAAGAAAAGAAAAAAAGAAAGTGCTTCTACCTCTAAAATTTTGCTGCTATGACAAAGTTAGTACCACAAATTGCTAATAACTCAGTATCAACAGAAAACTCATCTAAAAATGTCCATTTATTTCCCCAAAATTAAGTTATATGTTTTCTATTGTTTCTATCACTTCAAAGTATACACACACATAACACATCTTTTAAGTCTGAAATAAAAATCCTGAATATATCCATTCTACTTGCATCCCAAAGAAGCCGTATAAAATGATTTTTTCTAATTTTTTATTTTTCAGAATGATCTCCCAATTTTGAATTAAATCTAATTTTATTTTTCAGACTGGCTTTACAATGCACATTTTGAAAATAGCTACGAATGTGTCATATTTATTTATCACTTCCCTCTACCAAAGAAGCTATTTATCTGCAAAATCTGCCATGTAATGGCATCAATAGACTTTTTATTAAATAAAAACAAAACTGTAGTTTTAATTTCAGTTAACAAAGACTGACAGTGCTTGATTTGACACGGATTGCTATATAAACAGGAAAAGAACAAACAAAATACAGGGCCCTGTGAGACCTGTCCTAATGGGTTGGGTGACTTTGTAACAGCAAATGCAGATGAGGATGAGAACTCAGTGTTTCAGTCTGCTTCAGGGACTCGAGACACTGCTTCAGCTTTTGCCTTGGTTGTCACCAACAAAGTCTTCTAGGTCTTTAGATCTACAGACAGGGTTGAAGGGGATGACAAAATACCAGTTGCAGAATGAGTCTGAGTCAGGGATTTCTAGAGAAAACCCAACCTATGCAAGTTCCTGGCAGTGCATTTAAGGGATCTGAGAGATCAGAATGATGTCCTACTCTCTATCATCTCTGAAAGATTGTAGATAATGGGGTAGGAAACCAATGACTAGAGTAAGGTAATGGTTGCAACTATGTTAACAAAAAAAAAAAAAAGGAAAAGAAAAACAACCCAAGAAATACAGGTTGATCAGCTACACTTCAAAGCCTGGGAAAAAAAATCATAGAGCAAGCCCTTTTAAAAGCCACTTTTAGTTACATAAAGGAGAAGGTCCCTGGGAGTAGTCAATGTGGATTTACAAAAGGTCAGTCACCTAAATTAACGTAAAGACAACCACATGCAATAGAGCAAGATACACATCAGAGGTACATTGTAGCTACCCTGTAAATAAAAGGTGAATATCTGTCTCCTCTTAGATTGTAAAATAGCTAACTTATGAATAGTGACTGGATGAGAAACTGTGGTCAATCATTTCCGTAAGTCTTCAGGGTAATCACATGCTCTCATGATATAATCTTTACTTAGCAATAAATAGTAATAAACCTCTCACCTATTACAACACTTTCAGCATATAGACAAGCATTTGAAAGAAGAAAACTCTACAGATTCTGTACCTATTTATGAGGACTATTAATGCTTTCTTTAAAAAAAAGTGGTGACGGTTCCATGCTCAGAAGAAAAATCAGAGTATCTGTCCGTATGCAGACAGAGCTGGAAGACACAAATATTTCCTGTCTTGTCTGTCTACATATATCAACAACTCTGCTATGCTAGATGAGTACATGCTGATGAGTCTAGAGGAGATGTTCATGAGGCAAGCAAAGTCATATAACGATAGATACAGCTGAACTATATTAATGCTAAAACTTGTAAGCATCAAAATCCCTTTTATTACTCATTTATTCAGTTAAGCTGAAGTTGGTATATTCAAGGACACAGTGCAAAAAATAAAAAAGTCAAAGTGAAATGTGTAAGCATAAGTAATCACTATGAAAGACATAGTACTGATATAGGCAGAGCTACCTGAATGCTTGATAGACTAGCATGCAAAATATATTTAATACAACTAAGTAAAGCTCTGTATCGAGAAACAAAGAAAACAAGCCACATCTTTAGTCAGAAAGAATTTAGGAGTCACGATAAACAAACAACTGAACACAGACTCAAGCATAAGGAGGACTTAGGGATCATGGCAGAAGAACAACTAAAAACAGTCTCCTTGCATTATTCCATGTCAAACATATTAATCGAATCTTTGGCTCCATAAAAAGGGGGAGTTGACTTGGCCAGGTTGGACACAGGCCTGAACGAACAACACAGATAAGACTTACCAGGCACGGAGAAATGCCCAAGACAACATAAATACCTGTGGGTTGCAAGATGAAACAAGGGAGAAAATAAAGCCTCAGACTTTCAGAAATAAAAAGGTATGCCAGAAGAACTGAGTAGAAGAGCAGGTTAACTTTACAGTGCAAGGGACATGTTCCCTTTTACACCATACACACCACCATTTTGAAGCAAAAGAAAGTCAGAGCACGGCCTACACACATGCTGTCACTCCTATCTTCAAGATGTGCAAGGAGGACACACGTAACTACAGGCTGGCGAGCCTCACCTTGATCCCTGGGAAAGTGAAGGAGCAGGTGATCCTGGAAACCACTTCCAGGTTCCTTCCTTCCAGGAAGGACAAGAAACTCCTCAAGAGTAATCAGCATGGCTTCACCAACTTGATAAACTTCTACGATGAACTGACATGCCTGGTAGATGAGGGGAGAGCAGTGGCTAGTGTCTGCCAGGTCTACAGTAAGGTCTCTCTTACTGTCTCCCATAAGAGCTTCATAGCCCCTCAAGCTGTAGCTGTAGGGACTGGCTGAGCAGACAGTGAGGTGGATTGAAAACTGGCTGAATGGCCAGGCCCTAAGGGTGGTGATGAGCAGCACAAGTCTGGTTGGAGGCCGGTAACCAGCAGCGTACCCTGGGGGGAGAGGAGGAGGGCTGCATACTTGGTCCAGTCCTGTTTGACATCTTCATGATGTTCATTTCATGTTCTTCATTAGTGATTTGGATGACAGGACAGAGCATACCCTCAAGCGAGTTTGCTGATGACACAAAGCTGGGAGGAGTGGCTGATATAGGCCAGAGGGGCGTGTTGCCACCCAGCTTGACAGGCTGGAGAAATGGGCTGACAGAAACCTCAGGAAGTTCAGCAAGTAGAAGTGCTAAGCCCCCACCTGGTGAGGAACAACACCACACACCAGTATATGCTGGGGGCCACCCAGCTAGAAAACAGCTTGGCAGAAAAGGACCTCGGGGTCTGATGGACACCAAGCTTGACATAAGCCACTGATGTGCCTTGTGGCAAAGAAGGCTAATGGTATCCTGGCCTGCATTACGCAAAGTATTGCCAGCAAGCTGAGGGAGGTGCTTCATCCCCTCTAGTCAGCACTGGTGAGGTCACAACTGGAGTACTGTGTCCAGTTCTGGGTTCCCCAGGACAAGAGAGAGCACGGACATACTGGAGAGAGTCCAGTAAAGGGCCAGAAAGATGATTCAGGAACTGGAGCATCTCTCCATTGAGGAAAGGCTGAGAGAGCTGGGATTGTTCAGCCTGGACAAGAGAAGGCCCAGGGGTGATATTGTCAACGTCTATAAATACGTGAAGGGAGCCAGGCTCTTCTCTGTGGTGCCCAGTGACAGGACCAGAGGCAGTGGGCACAAACTGAAACACAGGAGATTCTCTCTGAACATCAGGAAACGCTTTTTTTGCTATGAAGATGACAGCACTGGCACAGGTTGCCCGGGGAGGTTGTGGCCTCTCTGTCCTTGGCGATATTCAGAAGCTATCTTGACATGGTCCTGGGCAACTGGCTCTAGATGGCCCTGCTTGAGTTGAGGGGTTGTAGACGATGATCTCCAGAGAACCCGTCCAACCTCAAATATTCTGCGATTCTGTGAAACAACTACAGCCTCATGTAGCAGGACACAAGTCAATCTACTGTTACCAAATGAGCTCACACGCAGAAGTTTGTAAGCAATGTGAATAATGCAGATCTAGAATGGGTGTCTAAACAGAACACTGGTAATTGTGAATCTAAACATTTAAAGAACGAATTTGACAGCCTTGCGAAAGTTCAGCTGTTGACTAAGAAGGAGGAGGACTACCTCACACACTGGCAAATGCAGGAAGGTATCCACAAATTTGTGAACAAATTTGTGATCAGAAGAACCTAGGCTTTCCTCCTCAAAGTCTGAACCTTTAAACACCATCTTTGATGATTAATACTTTATTAATGGAGATCCAAAAATTAATAATCCATTGATGCATTAAAGCCTAGCACCAGTTGAATCTTGAAACAAAGCTTGGCTGTCACCAAAGTGATCCTGAACTACTATGTCTCTTAAAACTTTTGTTCTATTTATAATTAAAATGTGCTCTCTATTGGAGCCCAAACAGATCTAGTGTCAACTCGTAACTATTAGTATTATTAAAGTTCAGTAACACCAAATTCCCCCGAAACTAAACAAAACTGTTTCTTATAGTGAGTCATACAGAATATCCAAATACTGACCTTATTCACAGCTTCCACAAGCATTCTCATTTCCTTCTCAACGTCACTGACAAATTTTAAATCCTTCCTGCAAGAACAGCATTCTAGGTAAATGAGGCAAGAGAGTGTACAAAGATACAGTATCTTCATCTTTTGTAACATTTTTAACAAGAACAAAATTAAAGAACCCAATTGACTGAAGCAGAAGCAGGATTGAGAGCACATTTTGAATTACATATTACACTATTTACATTAAAAAAATGTTAGTATGCCATCACTATTACAAAAATCACGAATTATTTTCCATTCAACACTTGGAACACTGCATAAAATTCTATGACTCTACTGTCTGACAATCCAATTTTACAGTTTCAAACAGATAATGTAGATTTTAACATTGTCATTTCAGTGTTTTTAAATGACTTTTCATTAAGGCAGTTGACTTAATTAGAATACATGATTAGACACAAAAATGGAGATTGGGTAAACACAGTGGAGTTCTTTTCCAAGACAGAGGAACTAACTTTGATCTTCAACTCATCTAGCATAACAAATTAATAAGAACAAAAGAAGAAGTGTACGGCTACTTGCAAGCAAAGCGTTCTTGATATAAGCTATTAAGGATTTTTTAAATTTTTTTTTTACCTTGCTTAATCACAGTAGGTCAAGTCTTCCACATAACAGTGAGCTTTGCACTCTGTTATTAAATAAGCAGGTAAACTAAATCCAAAAGTAAGCTTGTTATTTGTTAAGGCACTGTCCCCATGGGGGAAAAAAGGTTACCTGAAGATTTCATATCTCAAAGATGGTTAGTAGTAAATAACCTTATTTCTTCAAAAATAGGCACCATTCTATACGAACACACCACCACTTTGTGAATGATGTCAGAATTTCATCAGTCAAGAAGTGCATACCATAGGAGGCATTACCATCTTTGGTAGATGCCCTACCAAAGTTCTGGATGCTGAAGTGAATGTATCATTAAAAGACCAAGTGGTCTCAAGCAAACATGCAAAATGGCAACATTGAGTAGCTCAACTACCAACATCACTTGATCACCAGTACAATGGACTCAGCCCATCACTGGAAAAACTTGCAGGTTTTCTAACAATGGATGGACATGGCATGTAGTTATCAAAACTCCTTGATCTTCAGTGGAGAAAAGTATTACACTGGCAGAATTGCAAAAAAGACCTGGACTTGAAGAGTTAAAAAGAAAGGGGCCTCCAGACACCTAGGCTAGTCAGCCCATGTGACATGAGGCTTTGGAAAGAATATTACAGCAATAATCTCAGGTTCAAAAAAAAACAACCAAAAAACCGACATCAACAAAAAACCCAAACAAAACCACTAATCGCTTCACAATGAGCTTAACTCCAGAGAGTCAGAAAGGAAATACTACATGGTATGCCAGCCATGAACACCCACATTTCAAGGTGAAGTGATCACAGGAGGTGAGAAAAAAATGGAACCAAAAATCCAATGAGAGGGTCCACAAGCACCTGATGCTTAATATTTAAAAACCTACTGAGCAACCAGATCACAGATTGGGGGATATGTTAAAAAAAAAAAAAAAATCAACACTTCAGGAGCATATAAAAACAGAGTTATCAACTGGAAGTCACCAATGAAAACAATCAGGTGAGAGTTCTTTCAGAAATACTTAGAACGTCTCTCATCTTCAAGAAATCCCAAGACAGTCAAGACTGAAGTACTCAAATAGGAAGACAAAAAAGAAAGAATATTCTTTTGGGGACAGAGGGGTTGTGGTGGCAGCAGAAATCAACTGATTAAGAAAATGTTATTTCCCTGTAGGAAAAGGTGAGGTGGATTGGAGTAGATGAACTGTACAGAAGCTAATTTCATCAACAACACCTAACATCCCTAGTTCCAATGACTCCCTAAAGAGTAGAAGCAGGAACTTACTCCCTTTTGCTTGCAGATAACACCAAGTTGGGCAGGAGCGTTGAACTGCTTGAGGGTAGGATGGCTCTACAGAGGGATCTGGACAGGTTACGGGCCAGGGCCAACAGTATGAAGTTCAACAAGACCAAGTGCCAGGTCCTGCACTGGGGTCACAATCCCATGCAGTGTTACAGGCTTGGGGAACAGTGGCTGGAAAGCTGCCCAGCAGAAAAGGA
Source organism: Anarhynchus alexandrinus (assembly GCA_008711295.1). Classification (NCBI taxonomy): domain Eukaryota; kingdom Metazoa; phylum Chordata; class Aves; order Charadriiformes; family Charadriidae; genus Anarhynchus; species Anarhynchus alexandrinus. The sequence goes on along the minus strand of VUYV01000146.1, from coordinate 2,313,759 downwards.
CCTGGGGGTATTGGTAAACAGCCAGCTGAATATGAGACAGCAGTGTGCCCAGGCCTCTATCCTGGCCTGTATCAGGAATAGCGTGGCCAGCAGGGCTAGGGAAGTGATTGTCCCACTGTACTCAGCACTAGTGAGACCACAACTCAAATACTGTGTTCAGTTTTGGGACCCTCACTACAAGAAAGAGATTGAGATTCTGGAGTGTGTCCAGAGAAGGCCAACAAGGCTGGTCAGGGCTCTAGAAAACAAGTCTTATGAGGAGTGGCTGAGGGAACTGCGGTTGTTTAGTGTGGAGAAAAGGAGGCTGAGAGGAGACCTTATCCCTCTCTACAACTACCTGAAAGGAGGTTGTAGCAAGGTGGCGGTTGGTCTCTTCTCCCAAGTAATTGATGATAGGACAAGAGGAAATGGCCTCAAGTTGTGCCAGGGGAAGTTTAGGATGGATATTGGGAAAAATTTCTTCACTGAAAGGGTTGTCAAGCATTGGAGCGTGCTGCCCAGGGAAGTGGTTGAATCACCATCCCTGGAGGTATTTAAAAGACAGGTAGAGGTGGTGCTTAGGGACACAGTTTAGTGGTGGTTTTGGCAGTATTAGGTTAATGGTTGGACTAGAAGGTCCTTTACAACCCAGACAATTGTATGATTCTATACTACACAATGGCAGAGTTGTAACTACCTATATATGTGTTCAAAGGTGAGGCAAGTGTTTTATGTGTACTTTCTACCTCCAGAATCTTTCTTATAGAAGAACTTTATGGAAAAACATCCCTGAACCACCTGATTATCTGAGTGAGCCCCAACCTACAGACTCTTCAGACAGGAACAACAAAGGGCAGGCCAATGCAGATGGTGGGCGTGACAGAACAATTGTTTTCTCTTTGAAATCATCAAGAAGATTCTGAGGGAGCATAATTTGGGTTGAGGAATCTTCAAGGAAATGGTGGACTTCAGTATTCCTCAATCTGAACGTTTCCTTTGAAAGAGAGACCCTCAACAAACATCTGGATTGCCCTAGAGAGTTCTGGATGCACCAGTGAACAGCTGAGGCAACCCAACAGCAAGATGCATCTTCTGTATCTAGATGTTTGGAGTGAAGAATAGTATTTCAGGCTGTTTACTCCTCTGTCACTACAGCTGACAAAGCACAAGTAAGACTTGCTTTACAGTATCAAACTTCCCTTTGAGATCACCAGATGAAACAGTAAAGAAAAAATAAAATCTCTTTTCAACAGTAAGCAGTCTTTCCTTTCCAAATTTGGGAGCAAACCTCGTTAGACCACCATGACATAAGAGGAGGGAAGTGTCAGGTCATCATGCACGGAAAAATATACTCTTTGTTCCTAGCTATAGAGACGCATGAATCCACACTTCACTGAAGGGCAAAAAGAGGCCTGCAGTTGCCAAGAAGCATTGGCAAGCTCAACTGTTAGCAAAGGTCTTGAAAGGCCAAGGGTAACAGAAACTGTCCACTAAGATGAGGAAGAAAACAAAGCCTCTTGTAAATAATTTCAAAAGAAGATGAAAAAAAATCCTGCAAGTTAGTAGTCTTCTCTGTGTGATCCTGATCAGATACCCGGGTGAGTAGGGATAGTAAGAACTGGCTACTGCTTATTTCTCACCTGTACTTGTCTCTGGCTCTAGTCTTGCAGTTTTAGGTTGCTTGTTTTAGTGTCTCATCAACTTGCTCATATCCTGTTTGAGGAATTTCATTTGTGGTCGTCCTGAGGTGGAATTCACTTGTATATTTACAAATTAACCAATGTACAATTCATACTGCCCTATGAAAAACAAATGGAGTGTCTCCATTTCCCAGGATATTGATGAGTACCTATTACCTGACTGAAGTACTTTCTCATGTATTTTTAATTCAAGTTACTTATCTGAGCTCTTACAATAAGTTTTCCAAGTTTTGCCAAATGTGTTGTTTTGTTGTTGTTTTATTTTAAAAGGAGTATTGTTATTGCTTACTAGCACAGAAATCATGATTTGCATGATTCTTTCAATTAAGCTATTTACAACTGGTTATGGCCAAACAACCAACTGCTCATTTTGATGTCCTATGTTCTAACCTGTGAGGGTCTACACTTACTGAAAAATAATGTACAGCAAGGAAATGAAGTGGTTCTTAGAATAAACACATCTGATCTGACAGTGGGTATACTGAAATTTTGCAGTGGTGCACTTGAAAGTCTCTTTCTCTGTGTAGTGTCTATAAATGGTATACGTTAAGCTTCTCCTAAGCTCCTTGCATTGCATGTAAGCAGCAGCAGGCCTACTGCCATTTTTCTGCTTGGTTTTTCACTGCAGTTCTTGCTGTGTATTTTTTGTTTTCCACAGATTTTGGTGCCTTTGCCAAAAACCTCCTTATTCTTGCAACACTTGCCAGTGCAAGATTTTGCTTCTAAGTGACTGACATTCCAAGCTTGCAGTTTGCCAGTCATGTGCTTGAGAAGCTGCCCTCACTGCCCCTTCCTTCAGGTTTCAGTTCTTGTTTAAGAAAGCTACAAAGGTCTCCTACCCCTAAGCCTGTACACTGCTTCTGTTGCCAGTTCACACGCAGGAGTGCTTGGCTCTGCCTTCATTGTCTACAACAGCATGTGGAGAGTTAACTCTTGGGAAGACTGGCTAAGAAGATGTCTACAAAGGACCCAACTCACTCAGTGTCTCTCTAGACTTAACCATTTGATCTGAGATTTCCATGGTCCATGCAGCTGCTGTGGGGTCTTCAACAGCCAGTGACAAAGAAAGAAAATTCTCTTCTGTGTAGCTCCATGTGGCCAGATATTCCAGATGTTCTCCTATCCTCCTGCAGTAGTCTTAATTCATCAAACAGAAGCCTTGGCATCATCCTTGTCAAACTAGGCATTGATATTTGTGCCAGTCTACCTTCCAACTTCATGTCAATGGGCCAACTAGAGCATTTGCTTTCTCTCTGCATCTATTTCTGAAGCCTCTCAGAAAGGTCAGTGCTGAAGTGTCCACCCAGTGGATCTGTACCCCATGATCTGTGCTCAGTTGTGCTGGTACAGTCACCTCCATGCTATAAAATGGATTCTCCTTGGCAGCAGAACATGTCCCCATATAAAGCTGTATGGTGTAGAGACTTTTCTTCTGACTCCTTGTCAGATTCTAACAAACACATCAGCAAGATCATCATGCAGCAGCATTACCATGCTATTGCTGGTGTGCCCTTTTTCTATCACTCTCCTACAAAGGAGACATATTATCTTGGCATCCACTTACTCATCTTCTTCCTGTTACCTAGAGTTGTACTGCATCTTGGAGCTTTAGGGTTCTGTAATTCAAGATTACAGCTCAGAATCACAAGTTTTCTCACAGCTTTCTCAAGTTTTCTCATTTGTAGATGTGCATTTTTTTCAGCCCTTGACAATGCATCAGCTTCACAGATCAATGCATTGCCTAAACAAGATAATATCACGGCATTCTACTCATGGTTTTGGCAGCTGCCTTCTTCTTGAGGCAGTAACCCTCAATGCACAGGAAGGCAGCTGTTGTATTTCTCATCATTCTGAGATCCCATACATAGATGTATAACTTACACTCTGCAGAAATCCACAAGCCCTGAACTCTTGGGATTACTGGAGTGACCTGCTCAAGCAAGAATAAATCCATCTGTCAAAACTTATACAGAATGCTGAGCTACCTGAAAAAAAATACTGTAACAGATACACTTTGTAGATCCTGCCATTATAAGGGAAACACAGGACTTCTGCAAGACTGCTGAGATAAAAGATCATCAAGAGCAGTCAAGGAAGTAAGTTCATAAAGCCATAGCTTTACAAATTGCAGGTTGCTGCTTATGTAAAGAGAGATATGTTAATACAGGGAGAAACTCACGTATCTTGAAGGCTAGATAAATGAAATCTAGTAATTCAACCTGCAAAGTCATTGACTTGAGGACTAACACAAACTTTTGCTTTAAGCTGTGAATCAGCATGAATAGCCTGGGTGTATTAGTTTATCATGAGTTACCGATATAAAGTGGCTACAAAGGAAATGCAACTAAAATCACAGAATCACTCAGAAGAGATATTTTCATAGAGAAGTGTGGAAGCATTAAGGTTACTTTTCAAGGTATCTGTTAGACCATCTGAAGAAGAGTGGACTACACACACAACACAAGGTAGTCAACACTGTAAGAAAGTGAAAATGTTTGCTTTTTTTTTCTGAAAGAGGTAGAGCAAAACATATTCTGTATGCACTTAAGAGAATAGTCCTTATAAAATGCCACTGTCAAGTGCAAATACTAATACAAGTACCTCCACAATGAAAACATTCAGCTTTTATCTTGCAGTAGGCTAATCAGTTGGAAGTAAAGCAAGAGGTGATTTACTCTTAAAATCTGTGTGGCTATTTATGTAAAATTTTCACTTGTCTCAACACATTAGCAAATTAAATAAAGGATTTTCAAGTAGAAAATATCCCCACAAAAATAAGAAATTTATATATCATTAGGATAGTGAAGCAAGATCAAAACAGATTCAGCTGTTCTAAAACCTCAGAGCTGGTGAAAACTAATGTCATGCCTACAAAAACACACACAAGAATAAAAACTTCTTAGATGACACTTATAATTTAAGCATCTTTTTAAAAATGTGTCTGACCTCTTCCTGTCATTCCAGATTGCATAGTATTTATTAGTGGGATGCTTTTGATACTACCTTGACTTTTTATTGCCTCATTTTCAGATGTTTCAGTCTAGCAGCCCTCCTCTGCAGTCAGAACTGGCATAGGCTTAGCTCTGCACCAATCCAGTGTTCTATGAATTCCATTTCTTTATTTTTAAAATAAAGGCAGTAAGGCAAAAAAAAAAAAAAAAAAAGAGGCAGGTGGAGGGAAATAATGTCAGACTATGACAGCATATTTCATTACTTAGTTATCACTTTTGTCTTTGTCTTGAAAAGTTTACAAGGAGATGGGGGTTGGTTGTGTATGAAAGCAGTGGAGATATGAGAAGTACAGGTACGCATTAGTAGTGAGAAGAATGGTGGAAAATGATGTTCCCATTCTAAATCTGGTCCTGTCACAGAACAACCAACCCGTCAGGCACTTTCTACCTTGGAGGTTCTCATTTTGGAGGTTTTGAGAAGTGCACACCACCTCCTTTGCCTCAATTATCACCTATTGCCAAGGCAGGAGAGAAGAGTAAACAGGGGCATTTTTACAAGAGTAAATAGAACTATTTGGCACTTCCCAACTTGCTCTCAGCAGTGACACCTCTCATAATCAGAACACATACCTTGCATCTTCTTTTAAAAGGTCACTGTACTTTGGTCCAGAAGAACGGATGTTAAAAGGATCAGAATTATTGTCTATTTCAAGAGCCTCAGCAAGATGCCTAAATTTGAGGGTAGGAGGAAAAAGCCAAAAAATAACAAAAGCACAACCAAACAAAAATAAACAGACAAATCCCCCCAGCCTCCCAAACATGTTGTCACTGAAGACTAAAGATATGGGTTACTAATACACATGAACAGCTCACAAAAGGTACAGCCTGTACACTTAAAACTGCTCATTTAGGACTTTTCACTAGAATATTCTAGTAAGATCTCAGATCATATCCCTATAATACAGGAATCATCTCCACATTTATCAGTTCTCTTGGTCATGCAGGAAAGGATTTTTTTTTTCCAATTAACTTTCTGAACCTAGAGTTATTTAAAAAAATATTTAAAATATAAATTAAATTCAAAATGTAAAATTTAAAATAAAAAAAATATTTTAAAAAAACCCCAAGCAAGTTCATTGCCCACCTGTTCCTCTGAAGAGCTAAGCATTCTTCATCACATTGCAACCTGAATTATGAAAGAAAAATACAATTAGAAACACCGTTGCTACTCATACTTTTCAAACTGTAGCTTTGTTGGTGTCGTATCATTATCAGAGCCGAAAGAAAAGAGTGTGCGAGATCAGATAATACAGCTAACACCTACCAACCAAACAACAAAGATGTTTGAACACACAAGCCCTTCTCTACGTCTTAAATAGAAGCAGCAATTACCAAAGCCATATAGCAGCTGAGAAAAACAGCTTCTGAATTAAGATTTTATTATATTGGTAAATCAGATAATTTGAGAAAAAAAATGCAGTTGATATTGGCATTGAGGGACCGCTAGGAAGGATGCGAAATTAGCAAAGGAAGATGTGACAAGGTCACTTACTCCTACACATCAGAAAATATTATCATCCAGGGAAAACAGGAAAGTTAGCTATGCATATGGAGGATTATGATGCACCATAAAAATCAGTATTTCAACTGAGCCCATAACTTCTAATGTCAGTAGAGTCATAAATTTCAGTTCCTGTCTCGCCATTGAAAGGTACTTTATAATTTTATTTTAAGGGATTAAAATGTCAGAGAAGGATCAGTTCTCCAGAATTTCACAGGGGCAGTTACAAACTTCTGCCCTTTAGACTGCATAAGTGAATTGATTCTGTTGATAACAGTTCCTTGATTTCAAACAAATAATTTCTACAGGGGAAACTGGTTCATTCAGTGACATGTATAGTGACACACAGCTATAGGATCCAGAACTTCTGGTGGTTTTCTCGAAGGAGGCAGAAGAGAGCTAACATACTTGCATTCTAAGATCAACCTGGTACTGTTTAAAAGTCATTTGCTTGAAGAATCATTTTCTCCTTCTCTAAAAGAGGAATGTAGCCAATTTAGAGAAGCTACTCTAGGACTGACCAAATTTGTCACCAAAAAACCCCCAAACCCTAATAAGGAAACCAAACTAAAGTATAAAATGTCTACAGATAGGACCAGAGAGAGAAACAAAGAAAGGAGATCTCTGCACAGTTTGCATAAATTATTCTGCTTTGTAAATAAATGAAGCAGATTTGTAAGTTACTTTGAAAATACTAGAGTTTGACAATAAACTAGAAATTTAAGAATAAATATTTTATGTGCCACCATCTCTTCCCCCCCCCCCCCCCCTCAAGTATTTTTTAGATGAAAAGATTGGGGAAGGGAGAATACTTGCTCTGACTGTCCTTGAATAAAAGGCTAGCTGCCACAGTTCAGCTATTGTATTAGGAAAGATTTGCACAAAGAAAAGTCCTCTCTGGTAATTTCAACTATTCAAGGAAAGGGCAGCGTAAGTCTGCCCACACAGAAAGATATGCAGCAGGTGACTACAACACAATTTATATTACACATTGCAAAGGCTGGGACACCATCAGAAGCACTGGTGTCTTATTTGCTGTCCTGGCAAGTATACAGCTGTTATGACAGACTTGCAGCACAAGTAGCTGAAAAAGTCATCCTCCCTTCTATCCCCTACAACCCCATCCTCCCCCCAAGTTCTAGTACTGCCAAATGGTTGCTTTCTTTAAACAGTGACTCTTTTTTTTAGAGAAGCTGAAGTTGGCTTCATATTGTTGAGTGTATTTGTATCTGGTTGACATTGTGATACAAACAGGAACAAAGTACTTGAGGCTCAGTCTGGGTAAAGCAGAGATTATTCTACAGTAATTCTACAGACAGAAGTTAATGCTTATATTATACATTTTTGAATATTCAATTAATAGAAACAAACAGGGTAGGCTAAAAAAAGACTCAATTATGACTTCCTATTTGTGTCTTTCTTATATCATGGTCTTTAAAGCTGCATACAGAAGTAAGTATGGCTCTCCCTCTTTCACCTTGTTTTTTCCCCCCACTTTCTTCTGAAGTAAGACACCAGCCGAACTAGAATGAAGCTGGAGACTGGGATGAGCAGGCGCTCCCACGTGTCATTTCTGGTGTTAGTTCATCTTGCCCATACATTCAGAGTTAAAATTATTTCAGTGTAGAAAATTATCCAAAACCACTTGGTAATAATGTGTTCCTATTTCATAGACATTAAACAAATAAACAGAACAGAATGACCAACAAAAGTTCTTGAAGTACGCTGGTATAGCTTTTGATACAGGAAGTCATGAAGCAACTGTATGGGAAATTTCACTGTTTTGATTTTACACAAAATAAAGAAATATTAGATTTTAACACACAACAGACTGAGACTGAAATAATTAAATTCACAATTAAGAGAGCAGACACGGCAACAGAAAATAAACTAAAACCAGAAATTAGGGACTTCAAAGGCAAAGATTTCAGGATGTCAAGTTTCTGACAGAAGGATGTTGGAGAAACTTGACAATTCCTTAAAGAAATTATATTAAAAGTAAAAAGACAAGCTATTCCAATCCTGAGGAACATCAGGAGGAATAGAAAAATCACCAAACTTAAGTCACAAAGCAGATTTGCAGAGCCAGCCAGTGCCAGTGCCAGTATAACAACACAAAAACGCCAGTCAAATTGAGATACAAATGTAAGAAATCGAAAAAGGGTAATAGAAAAATATTATAAATAATAAGATGATGACATGGGGGAAATATGCCCTATTAATCATCCAGGAAGGAATGCTGGGTGCTGAAACAGAAGATAATAGCTAAAAGTTATACTGTCTAGAAATCTGAAAAAAATCCAGAGGAACTCTAAGGAGTTTGCTGGGTAGAAAGAAATTCTGAAACCACAATTATACTGTTCCATACATAATTGTAACAACAAACCAGCCAATGACAGAGAACTCATTCTACATGAAAGCAAAACCATGAACTGCTAAGGAATTGCAAAATACTCCTTTAGCAGTATTGTTACAGTAGAGTCTGGCTATTTAAAGTCTGCCTGTTTTAGCTGGGATTTTGCTCACAAAATTATGTATTTTCCACATCGCCTATGTTTCAGGTACACACAAGGGTTTCAAATATGTTTCTACACATATCTCCTTACCTGGCCTGCTTCATTTCTTTTTTCGTAATAAGCCTACTGATTTCCACTGAATCTCCAAGCTGTAGATCTGTTAACTTTGTGGCTATAGATATAGCAGCTATTCTGAAAAAGAAGAGCATTAGATTTCATTTAAGGCAACACATAAACCTTTGAAAAGGTGTATAAAGCTGCAGATTTAAACCTCCAGGTGGAGGAAGTAAGACAGACTGACCATTTCCTCATCAGATTACGGAATGGGACTCTAGTTCCACATCATCTAGTTTCAGGAGCATAATCTAGCTACATAAACTAAGGTTACTCTCCCTCCTCTCCCTCAAGCAACTGGGAGCAAGACTAACAACTGGACATGCTCCTTCAAGGAACTTTTCAGAGCATCAATTCTAAGCAAGTTTAAACTAGGCGATGCAAATACTCTTTCTTCTCTCCTGCTGAATATTCAAATTACAGCTGACCATAGAGCTTTAATAGCCTTTTTAACTTTTATCTCATTCTTCCTTAACTGTGTACAACTAAAACCTGTAAAGTGAATTTATAAAGTACTTAGAAATTTGCTTAGAAAATGTGGATAATACAAACCATAAGGAAAGAGCAAAATGCCTACTGAGACTGTTACGATTTTCTTTAAAAAGATTCTTCATCATTCCCTTCAATAACAAGCCTTCCCAGTCTGATTTTCTTGCTAAAATTTCTGTAACTAAAATATACAGCAAGTTTTTAGTGAAATATCCCACACCATTCTCAAACAAAATCCTGAAAATTGAACATTCTATCCTCTGAACCATTTTTTCTGTTAAATTCAGGCAAAAGGATATGCTTGTCTCTATGTGTTTTGCATCACATTGAGAACTAATCATCTATCAGGAAGGAGGATAATCATATTACATAAAAACAAAAAGCACTTAGGGGCATCATCAGCTTCATATTTATCAGGCGGTGACAAAGTCTAGGTAATGGGCCATTAGATGATATGACATCATCATTTGTATCACATGTACCAATACAGCAGCACACTCCCTTTCCTGTTCCCTTCGGCATTCTTTCACTGACAAAGTTCAAAGCTGTTTCATCACTCCTATAACTTTTTTGAGAAAACTTGGATACCTCATTAATTTGTTGACCTTTTGACAGTAGTACTACAAGAGTTACTTTGTTGTGTTTGGGTTTTGGTTTGGGTTTTTCTTTGTTGTTGTTTTTTTTTTTTCCCCTCCCCAAGTGTGTAGATGGTGGGGAAAAAAGCCAAACTTAACTCCCACAAAATCAGACTATTTTTATCTTTCAGCAACCTGAATGGTTGGAATTATCATACAAACTTAGCTGGCACTGAGTGGTGCTTTTGTTAATATCACATGGTCCAAGAGTAATTTGTAAACATATATAAACACATTTGACAAACAGATACAAACACTTGCTTTAAACTGATTGTTTCTTTCCCTTTTTACTTGGGCTCTGATTAGATAAATAAGCATATATGTGTTCAGCTCTCACTGACTTCAAATAACCATTTGCCTTGTATGACTACTTTTGCAGTGCCTGAGCTATAGGAACAGTGGAGAAATAATAGTCTTCAAAAATTTGGACTTGTAAATATGTTACCTTCCTAGCTTACCATTAGTGACAAGCATGTGCCAATTTAAACTGGTATTTCAAAGTTGAGTCAGTCTTCTGATTTGTATTCATAGTGAGATAGAACTTAAAAAAAACCCACCTTTTTTTCTAAAAGATTAAAAAATTATCACCCCTCCTGTCTTGCATTCAACTTAGTATTGACTACAATTGTTCTTAACTGTTTCTGATCAGCACATTTTTCTCTTCATTTTCATTAGGTAGTATTAAGCACCTATTACGTAGATGATAAGCCATCTTCGGTCAGAATTTGAATCTGGGCAGTGTTCAGTAGGAACAAAGAGGCATATCCTAAGCTGGGCTAGTATCAGGCCCTCAAATAGCAGTTCCAAATAAAACAATCATTAAGAAGCTTTCTTTGAAAGACCGGAAGAATCTGTGACTGTGCTCTTCTATCAACTGGGATGCAGCGCAGAACTCTGGTTGCACCTCTAGATTAATTTTTTACTCCCTCTCAATCACAGTCTCAGAGTAAGATTTTTTTATTATTATTGTTATTATTATTATTAGTGTTTGCTATTTTCATTCCAAAAGTTCAAAAGCCCTAGTTTTCTTCTTTTCCTTGTCCTTTCCTTGCCCTCTCTTGTAAGAAAGAGAAATAAGTTTAGAAATAGGATCTGGAGACAAATCTACTGCAATAAATGGAGTTGGGTAGGACTGAGTTTGCATATTAACAACCAAGATTTAGACGCCGAATCTCTTCTGCCTAAATGTAGCTATTTCAGAATAACTTCAAATCACTCTTTAGCTTCCATCATCTATATCGACTAGGTTCCATCACACATTAAGGGCAACTTAGACAGCAACTCACAAATGGATATGTAATCACCTACATTTAGGAGCCTGAATCTGGACGTGCCCAATTAGTCTGTATCCAATTGCCCTACGTGGTTAGATCAGAGTTCCACAGACAGGAGATTCAAGCTTTGACACACCACCACAGTTAGACTAACAGCAGTGAAAAGAGGAATGTGTTCTAGTACAGCATAGCTGGTTTGAAAGCTCAGGGGAATACAAAAAAAAAAAAGAAACCATACGCAAAAGTACAAAAAAAAGTGTGAAAAAGCTTGTGCATTGAATATATTTAGTCAAGCCTGAAATTTAATCAAGCTGCAAAGAAGTAAGACCAGTAAGGAATTAAAAGAATTATTAAAGCACAAACCTTTGATACGTATTAGATGCTTCTGAGCAAATCATGCTCTCCTTTCTTCTTCCACATTCACATTGAAGATCAACCTATCACACAAGAACAGCTTTTTTAAACTTTTGTCTTTTTATGGCCACTGAGCGGTGTGAGGGAGGTAAATTTATTCCTTTAAGAAGTCCAATTTCAGTGGAATAATGAGTAATTAAAAGTGATTTTTTTTTAATTCAATATTATAAATTTAGAGAAAAAATGTCATGCTATCAATATACAAAACATGTCATTTTTTGTAACAACTGTTATTGGCTAACAATTAAACCATACAATTCACCTCTGAATTTTCTTTGTTTATCTAACCTTCGCACAGCAGGATGTTGTTGGGCAGGGTGCAGAAGGATGACAGGGAGCCATACAGGGGTGATTACAATATAGCCTTGGAATAATACATGGCTGTTTACACTCTTCATCTATAAGACATTCTCCTTTATGACAGATTCTTTTACATTTGTGCATTCCACATTTTAACATTTGGTTGCAGCGAAGTCCGCAGGAAATGTCAGAGAGATGACAAGGAATATTACTTCGCAGCTGGAAGAGGGGAAGAAAAAGATGACAACTGAAAATGAAAAGTTATAAATGCAAATCTCAAAGTACTTTTACTGCTTACACCTTCATTTGGCACTGTCCATGCAAGAATCATAATACTAAAATATATTTGGACAAAGACTGAGTTTTTCTTTATATCATAGTCCAATATAGCAATTGATCTGAATGCATATGGCACAAAAGATATACTTTTCTGATTTAATCACATTAAACTCAAACTCCAGTAACATCCATTCCAAAGAGGCCACAAAAATTTAAGCCTACAGTCTAAGAACATTACTTAGTATTCAAAAACACTAGGTGTCCAGACTTACTTCGTGCTTGCCCATGCACCACTTCTGAGTGAGATAGGTACAGGGTGGACATTTCTCCTCACTATGACATGAATGGTACACTGCAGTCACGGAAATATAAAAGCCAGCACAGTTTTATTAGCATACTTCAGTCAAATGCATTAAAGGAGAAAGTAAAGACTATTAAACATGAATTTAGATTTCAGAACTACACTATTTATGGGAAGTATGATGCTTCACACAATGATAACATGTTCTTTAAAGTATTCCTTAAAAATTATTATGGCAGGTTTTTAGGTCAATATTATTCCATATTTTCCAAATTAAATAGCAGAGAATGTTGTAACTTCTGAACAGGGTTATACTATCAAACGGAATTTGTCAGAAAGTATGTCTGTTTAACTTGTGCTATATATTTTGTGATCAGCCAATGTAATTCCAAGGAACGTTCACTAGATTATCCTACTGTTTCAATAGAGCACTTAATCTTTGGAATATAGCATTTAATGTGTTGTGACTATTAATAATGATCAGAAAAAAAAAATCCAGAATGCTTTTACCAGTCAGAAGTACTACTACAAGTATTCATGGCAAGTTTTTAGTCAGTTGGCTTCCAAGTGTAGATTTTTGGAAATATTCAGAACTACTGTAAAAGCATCTAGTAAAAAAGCAAATATATTTTCAAATAGACCTATGTATGCTTTTCTACATTTTGATTAAAAACAACAACCAACCAAAAAAAAAAACCCCAAAACAAAAAAAACCCAAGCAAAACTAAACAGCCTGACTTACCTGGGTGATCACAGTCATGTGGCCTGGTGCATGTTTTTTTACACTCTGGTGGCTGAGTGCCACAGGGGACAGGGGGGTAAATCACAGATTCACCACAATAACAAGTTAACTCATCAAAACCTAAAAAAACAAGTCAAATATATTCCAATGGCTACATGTATTTGCACTTCTCCACTATGAGAAATCTTTGAGCAACATGCAAATGTTTTACTCCAGATTCATTTCTTTGCTATTAAGCGCTACCGTAGTGAATTTATTAGCTTTTGTGGCTCCTACAAGAAAACTGGACTATGATCACTTCATTAGGAATTATGCTTGCTTTTAGAGAGCGGCTCTTTGACAGCAATGCTTTGAACTGGAGCAAGAGAAATGCTCATGTCAAGTTGAAAGCTGTTACTGTTCTATTCTTGACTTAAAAAAGGAGAGATATCTTTTGAATTCCCTTCTAGAATGCAAGTAATCCAAACCTTGTGCTCTGAACTTCCCCCCGCCACCGCTTTTTCAGACCAGTAGTTAAATTTTGTCTTTTTGCCAAGACTGCACATGGTACTGGTAAGATGACAGAGAAAATTACCAAAAGGACGTCAGTCTGTAGACTTCTTCCTAGAATTTCTTCTGTATACTTCTTCATGTTATTTAGTATTACATGGATCCTTATATGCATCTTATGAACCTGTCCAAATACTTCAAAGCCAACTTCGTATGTTTTGGAAGTTCTGTCTCAGGCAGTATACATTTTCTTCTTTTTCTTCCCCCGCCTCCCCCCTTCCACATTTGGGAAACAGATTTTAAATTCTTAAGACAAGATTCCAAATTGCAGTGATAAAATAAACAAAGGAATACGATACTTACATACACCATCCCAATTAAAACTTAACACTGAACAAATATTAATACAGTTCACTGCTGGTTTTCAGACTATAAAGAAACTGGGAGGGAGACTGATTGGAATGCAAAGTACAGTTCAAACAGATAAATCCTTAGAAAACCAGGACACTAAGAGAAAATATAAGCATCAGAAGTCATATAGAAAGAGATCTGAGAACAAAAAGAGAATATGACTGGTCGGTAAATGAATAAAGAGATAGTGGATCAGGGAAAACAAGAATGAATGATAGAGGAGACAAGAGAATAATGGGGCAATAAAAATAAAAAAACCCAAACAATTCCAACCTAAAGACAAGACGAGTGTGTTAAAGAAGCTGCTGAATTCAGCAAGTTCTCTGACTCTGCAAATCACAGGATTCCTCCTTCCTAGTTTACCAAAGCAAAATCTGTTGAACTCTAAAACCCCAAAGGTTCCTACTGTCCCACTTCCATGGGTATGATGGCTGCCGGATCAACATGCAGGTCCGGCCAGTAGCAAGACTGAACACATATTCCAGCGAGACGAGAGACACAATACATACATGACAATAACATGGCCAGACACAGAGACTAACACAGAGCCAACTCAACACGAATCACATAAACAGGAATATCAATAGCCAAGTCCTCTTCCTCCTCTCCAGCTCATTAGGATTGAAGTTCACTAGTGAATACACACACACATGCATACACTCTAGATTCACATGCACACCACATTCATGGATCTCAAAAATTAGCATAGGTTCTGTCTAGTATCCATACCTGGACAGACCCCTTACCCAGTCACTATCTGAAACCTTAGTTATTTCCAGAAGCTTGACTTGCCAGTCAGTCCAGCTTTGAAGCAAGTTCATTAGCAAACTATCCAGACATACACAAGCACACACAGAACTGAAATTAACAAGGGAATCACACACACCCCTGGTCTCTCCAGGTGCTGGCACTCAGACCAAGGGGCCCCTGTAACTTCTGATCCCATTCTCCAGCTGCTGCCATACAGTATAGTAAGTCTGTCTGGTCTCTCCAGTTGCTAGCGTAGAGACTACGTGCTCCCCTGATCTGCAGCCAAGTCTCCAGGTGCTGGCACTTACACCTCTCACACACAGAACAGAGAATAAGATTACACTTAAAGATATTAAATCCTATTCTTAACTAGCACAGGATAGACAGCTGTCATCAGGTGCACAGGGCTCTGTCAGAGAAGTGCACTGACCAGCGGCTTCATTTGTGCAAATGGTGCCCTTTATCTCCCCTTCTCTTCATTGTCCCATGCATCCACCTTGATGCCTCCCAAATAATCTACCAAAGTAAATTTATCCCCATCGGTCCCAGTTTAGCTACATCTGTACCCAAATCTGCTATTTCTGGTATCATTAGCTAGGTCATCCCAGCATCACACAAGTACCTAAGTTCTTGCAATATGTCACTCCCGAAAAGTCTCCCAATACCTCCCCCTCCTCCAATTATCTGTGAAACTCAGTCACCTCTCACACTTAACATCTGTGAAATCCCTCCATTCCTCATGACACTATCTGAAACTTTTGCCAGCTTTTCACTGTGTTTTTCGTTATGTTCAGAAATTTCTCACATCTGGTTGTTTTTTATGGTCTGTTCAGTCAGTTACATCTCAGGTCAGGTCCCAGTTGTTCGCCCATGTATCTAAGAGTGCAGTAGAAAGGATCATGATTTTTGTCTAAGGAGACTCAATTACAATAAATTCCAGCAAATAAGAATGCTAGGGAGAACAAAACGTAAGAGTTGGAAGAAATAGAATGAAGAAGCAGAAAAAGCTGAGACATTTCAGAACATCCATGGATTTTCTGTGGAAAGCAAGCATGGGATAGAGTAGGGCTTTTGTTGTCTCTCACTATAGGCTTCAAAGCCACAAATCTTCCTTGGAAGATGAAAGACCAGAGACCAAGGTCCCTGGGAAGACCTGAGTGTTAGACAGTTACACTCACTGCTTGCTATTGATGAGAAGTGATAGGTGAAAAATCTTAACTATAGTGAAGCTTCCTCAAATAGCACTAATTGGGATAAAGGGGAGGGAGTGCAGAGAGGTCTGATCCAAAGAGTTCTGATACAACATCCGACAACTTTAAAAAAAAAAAACCAAACAAAAACCCCAAAACCGTCTACTGCTGACATAATTTCTTTTCCCCAAGAGATGTATTGCTGTCTTGAAGTAGACTGGGTGTGTATAAAGAGACCCTGGCACAGAAAGGGACCTCACCTCTTAGCACTGAGGAACTGACACTGGAAAGGTAAAGTACCTGGGAATCACACGGAACACAGAGGTGTAGAGGCACTCTAGTATTGCATCTTGATGCCTGCCCTCACCATTCCCAGCAAAAACAGTAGTGGAGATGGAGGTAGGGGCTAGGATTCCCACCTAATGAGTGGCACGTGGCTTGCAGCTGACCATACCACAGCACATGATACCATGGCTGATGCAGCCCAAATGCAAAGTGATGGCTAGACTGGTGGATCAGAGCCAAGGATGGACTTTTTAGTGCTGAGAAGCACTCCCCATCAGCTACAGGGTCAGAATCACCCAACGTATGCTGCTGAAATCTCAATTAGCAGCATCCAGAGAAAGCAGGTAAGAAATCTTTGAAGATACTGCTTACCTGATTTACCACTGGACAGATTCAGAATGGGAGACTTCAGGGACACGAAGCTTTAAGCCAAATGATTGTAAGTATCTGGTTCCCTGAGTAAGTAGCTGCTTTTCCTGTGCTCAGAAAAGGCCCTCACTGCAAAATTTCAGCAGTGAAGCTTGACCTCTCAATTGCATCACATCCAACAGTGGAACAATTTACAGATGAGGCAATCCTTAAGTCTTGCCAGGCTAAGACAGGCATCTGAATCTTAGGTCTGAGAGTGAAATACAATCCTCAAAAATACTGCAGCAATGTGAAGACATTTAATAATCTTGAAGATCAAACCCATAAAATCCAGTGAAGAAAAACCACCGCTCAGAAAAATCTGTGCATTCTGACTCAACTAGACCAGAAGTTACTAACCTCTGAGATATTCAGATTACTATTTTGCTTTGTCAAGAGAAATGTTTAGACAAACATTTATTTTTTCAGATAGGTATAGTCAGCACGCACATCATATTCATCGGCTGTTAAGACAGACTACAATTCTTTTTCAACCATAGTGAGCTTCAGAGGGTCTAGTACTTTCTCTTTTCCAGGATGTTTCCATGAAAAGTTGGTCTCCATAAAAATGGAGTTCTTTGACTGTGTCCATGTGCATATGATATAGGAGAGATGCATGTATTGCTGCAGCTAAGACACTTCCAGCTGTGAACAGTATCCATACAATGCACAACACCTGTCTCTCTCCTTTTCACCAACGCCATGAGGTCTGGTTCACACTTTCAACATCTCACTGTCCTCCTTCCCACATTCCAGTGAGCAGTTCCAAAGCAGTACCCAGTTTCCAAGAGAGGAGACTCACTTTTCTCCAGCAACAACTGCAGAACTACTAGACAAAAGACAGCATTTGATGAAAGCTGAAGGGCAACTACAGGTATTTATATTCCATTCTAAAAACACTCTCCCCTCACAGTTTTATTGTAGATTACAGCAGATGCAACACAAAACCTAGAATTTGCAGCTATAAGACTTAATGATGATGGATTTAAACAAAACTTTCAAACTTCTTAAGCGAACACTGAGTGAAAGGATGGATACAAGCTGAAGTATCCATTAAGGGCTTTTTCTGCCCAACTTTCAAAAACTGCACTTAATAAATATAATTTCTGTGATAAGCTACATCTATATAAAGACAGGGGAAACCTGTATTAAAATATGAGACAGAGAAAAAAAATTAAACTGCTATCACATATGAAGATGTTCCAGATCAACTAAAGGTTCTGCTAGAAGCAAACACAAAAACATTCTTCTGTCTGCTTCAAGCCAAAATCAGAAAATTTAGTATTATCTACCTATTAGAATGGTGCAAAATAATCAACATATGGTCCCCTACATCAAGTGGTAAAAAGCAGTTGTAAAAAAAAAAATATATTCAACTGGCACAGTTTTTAATAGAGTACATACCTGTCTAAAGCTATTGCACCAGATTAAATCTTTAAATAGTTTAGCAATCAGAGCGTTGGGCAGAGAGGAATCTAATGAAGTTCAACAAAGGCAAGCGTAGGGTTCTGCACCTAGGGAGGGATAACCCAATGCACCACTAAGGTTAGGGCCTGACATTGTGGAAAGCAGCTCTACAAAGAAGGACCTGGGAGTCCTGGTGGCCAACAGGTTGACCATGAGCCAGCAATGTGTCCTTATGGCCAAGAAGGCCAATGGCATCCTGGGGTGCATTAAAAAGTGTGGCCAGCAGGTCGAGGAAGGTTATCCTCCCTCTACTCTGCCCTGGTGAGGTCACATCTGGAGTAGTGTGCCCAGTTCTGGGCTCCCAATCCAAGAAAAACAAGGAACTACTGGAAAGAGTCCGGTGGAGGGCTACGAAGATGATCAAGGGAATGGAGCACTTCAATTACGAGGAAAGGCTGAGAGACCTGGGTCTGTTTAGCCTGGAGAAAGACAAGACTGAGAGGGAATCTTATCAATGCTTATAAATATCTAAAGGGCAGGTGCCAAGAGGATGGGGCCAGACCAGTGGTGCCCAGCAACAGGACAAGTGGCAATGGGCACAAATTGGAACACAGGAAATTCCACCTCAACAAGAGAAAAAAACTTGTTTACTTTGAGGGTGACAGAGCACTGGAACAGGCTCCCAGCGAGGTTGTGGAGGCTCCTTCTCTGGAGGTATTCAAAACCCACCTGGACGCGATCCTGTGCAACCTGCTCTAGGTTAACCTGCTTTGCCAGGACAGTTGGACTAGATGATCTGTAGAGGCCACTTCCAACCCCTACCATTCTGTGATTCTGTGAGCCTAAGAAAATTAATACCCGTGGGCTGTCAATCTATTTCTAGCAATTCAGTACTAATTTTCACCATCCACAACATGACCAGAAAGCCTAAGACACACATGACTGACATCTCTTTTTTTCTTCAGATGGTCCTGTCCAGAGAAAAAGCACTAGTGTACCAAGTTGGAAAAGTCTGAATTCTAAGCAGCTGAACAAATTCTGCTACATACTTCAATATCTTTAACAGTTATTACATTGTTAAACAAGAGTTCCCTAAACTTAGAAATTGCCTTTCTAAATTGCTTTTTTTTCCCTTGTTTGATTCCTCAATTTTTTTAAGTGATGGCTGGATCAACATACATAACTGAATATATTTCACTGTAACTCAATTTTAACTATTATAATCCAACGCTCAGTAAACTCATCTAAAATGAAGTAACTTTCTTATTCACAAAAAAACATACAATCAAAATCAACTGCATATTCTTCAGGTTCTGGTCAATTTGGATCACATTCTCTGTCCAACTCCGAGCAGTTAAGTGAATAATTTCTATAATATATAAGAAATAATGTACTCTGCATGTAACTCACTTGTTTGCCAGCATGTTTGACAACTTCCCCGATGACAGGGTTCTTCACATCTATGAAGCCCACAGTTGAGTTTACGACCACAAACCAAAGAACACTTATGTTCTGTGTCCTAGGGGAAGGCAAAAAAGAAAAGTAGAATTAAACTACAAACCCCATTGGTTTATTTTTCTCTGTGAGGTCATAATCTACTAATTGACAAAACTGCATAGTGCAAAAAATAGCTTAGGCCTGATATATACAGTTTTTCCATCACTGTACAGATACACAATTTCTAAAGCAGATTCTGTTAAGACCCCTGTTGCAGACATAGCTACATCATAGCTTAAATATCCTTTGCCTCCCCATTCTCCCTGGATTCACTGCATTGACAAAAAGCACTTTTACACTGATTTAATTGCATTTAGGCCAGAACGTGGTTTTACATTTATACTGATACCCGCAAAACAAATGCTGCAAAATAAATTCACACACACAATTTTTCTGAGCATGACCAATACTGCAAATAGAAACTGAAGATGCACAAAAATGAAAAGATAAAAAACCAAAAAAAGTCTTTTAACATCACAAACAAAACCAAACACACATCACAATGAACAATATTTTATAAAACCACATGTAAACTTACCACACAGCAAACTTCATTACACTTGTGTCGTCCACAGGATCTTTTCTTGTTACATCGCTTGTCACACATGAATGTAATGGCAGCTATTAAAAACAAAAAAAACCCACCAAAACCAGTCATAACTTTTATGTCTTTGCTTACACTGAGAACAAAAGCTGCGACCATAATATTATGCTAAGGCTGGTGCAGAATGTGGTCTAGAAGAGACTGATATAGAGTAAGTCAGCAAGCAAACTTTTAAATTACTTGGTCTTCCACATTAATTCCCTGTGTGAACGCTTGGCTTCCTTTAAACAAACCCTTGTTCAAAATTATTTTTAGGAGAGCAGAATACATGAAACTAGTTTATTTCACATTAGTCTTTACACCATAAGCTTTGCGCAACAGAACACAGGATATCCTGACACACTGGAGTACCGCAAACATCCAATTTAAGACTCCTCAAATTGGTAAGGCAGCAAAAAGTCAGCTAAATACAACTACTGCTGATATGTTCATGAAACTAGTGCTAACAAAGAACATCCTTATCACCATCCACATGTAACAAAAGCAATCACTTCTGGATTCTGAAAACCAAAGTCTTCATAGGCAAAAGCTCAAACTAGGAAATATCATAGAATCATAAAATGGTTTAGGTTGGAAGGGACCTTAAAGATCATCTAGTTCCAACCCCCTGCCATGGGCAGGGACACCTCCCACTAGACCAGGTTGCTCAAAGCCCCATCCAATCTGGCCTTAAACACCTCCAGGGATGGAGCTTCCACAGCTTCTATGGGCAACCTGTTCCAGTGCCTTACCACCCTCAAAGTGAAAAAATTCTTCCTGATAATCTAATCTAAATCTACCTTCTTCCAGTTTAAAGCCATTCCCCCTCGTCCCATCACTACATGCCCTTGTAAAAAGTCCTTCCCCAGCTCTCCTGTAGGCCCCCCTTTAGGTACTGGAAGGCTGCAATAAGATCTCCCCGGAGCCTTCTCTTCTCCAGGCTGAACAGCCCCAACTCTTTCAGCCTCTCCTCATAGGAGAGGTGCTCCAGCCCTCTGATCATCTTCATGGCCCTCCTCTGGACACGCTCCAGCAGGTCCATGTCTTTCCTATGTTGGGGGCTCCAGAGCTGGATGCAGTACTCCAGGTGGGGTCTCACCAGAGTGGAGTAGATCAGAAGAATCACCTCCCTTGACCTGCCAGCCACACTTATTTTGATGCAGCCCAGGATGCGGTTGGCCTTCTGGGCTGCGAGCACACATTGCCGGCTCATGTTGAGCTTCTCATCAACCAACACCCCCAAGTCCTTCTCCTCAGGGCTGCTCTCCATCCATTCTCCACCCAGCCTGTATTTGTGCTTGGGATTGCCCCAACCCAGACGCAGGACCTTGCACTTGGCCTTGCTGAACTTCATGATGTTGGCTTGGGCTCACCTCTCCAGCCTGTCCAGGTCCCTCTGGATGGCATCCCTTCCCTCCAGCATGTCTACCTCACCAAACAGCTTGGTATCATCGGCAAACTTGCTGAGGGTGCACTCGATCCCACTGTCCATGTTGCCAACAAAGATGTTGAACAGCACTGGTCCCAGTACCAACCCCTGAGGAACAGCACTTGTAACTGGCGTCCAGTGGGACATGAAGCCGTTGACCACAACTCTTTGCATGCGACCGTCCAGCCAGTTCTTTATCCACCAAGTGGTCCATCTGTTGAATCCACGTCTCTCCAATTTAGAGACCAGGATATCGCGTGGGACAGTGAGAAACGCTTTGCACAAGTCCAAGTAGACACCATTGGTTGCTCTCCCCTTATCCGTGAACTCTGTACTTCTGTCATAGAAGGCCACCAAATTTGTCAGGCATGACTTGCCCTTGGTGAAGCCATGCTGGCTGTCACCAATCACCTCCTTGTTTTCCATGTGCCTTAGCATAGTTTCCAGGAGGATCTGCTCCATGATCTTGCCAGGCACAGAGGTGAGACTGACTGGCCTGTAGTTCCCTGGGTCTTCCTTTTGTCCCTTTTTGAAAATAGGGGTTATGTTTCCCCTTTTCCAGTCAGTGAGTATTACTACCTTATATACCTTGTAAGTAAGTATCTCAGCACGACAGGGGTTCAAAAAGTAAACATTTCACTGAGGTGAATTTTTAGATGCTACAAACAGAAAACCAAGAAGTGTCAAATGGGAACTCTCTGCCAAGCTCAGATGCAAAGACCAGCAGCATACAATTGTGAAGCAGAATTAAAGCTTGCATTTCCCCAGAAACTTGGAAAATAGCAGAGCAGAAGCATTACTTTGGATCTGAGCTGTGCAAGTTGACCCAAAGACATGCAGGATGCTGGGGGCGGGGCAGGGGCAACCTATTGAATACGGCAGATGGCATAAGAAACTGGTCAAATTGAAATAG
Source organism: Anarhynchus alexandrinus (assembly GCA_008711295.1). Lineage (NCBI taxonomy): Eukaryota > Metazoa > Chordata > Aves > Charadriiformes > Charadriidae > Anarhynchus > Anarhynchus alexandrinus. The sequence continues at coordinate 2,291,142 of VUYV01000146.1, read as the reverse complement.
ACAGCTTGTCTGGAATCTGACATCAAATGCAGAAGTCTTTCCTTATGTAAAAGATGGATAGAAATGAAAGCGGTATACTTCAAACCTCTTTCCAAAAGTAGCATCATCTCAAGAATTGACCAACTTGGCATAGACGTATGAATAAAAGAAAACAGTCTGATCAGATGTTTGCCAGCTTTGTCAATCAAACCCAAAATTAGTATGAGCTGTGTATTGTTTTTAAAACAATTTGACATCATATACGTAACATAACATTGTACCTTTATTTCTGAGGAGAGCACATGGGACTTCCTAGGAAACAAATAGGGAGCCATTAGGTTAAAACAGATAAAATAACTGAAACTTACTTATCTAGAAAATACCTAGTCACATGATACAGAAAGAAGCAGCACTCTCAGTTTCATGTGTATAACACTTCTGTATACAAAAGTGAAACAAAAGGTGGAAAAGAATCCTGAAATCTTTTAACACAATACTTTTTCCTTAGAGATTCAATACTTACTAAAAATATTTGTAGTTTTGTATTCCCCACTTAATTCAGCAGATAATGCTGTGAAGTGACAGAAAGAGGTTTGTCCTAAGAAACCAGAAACTTGCATGGAGGAAACAAAAAGAACTCTCCCAGAGAATATCAACAGAGCGCATAAATTTGTGCTTTGACCAACTGTCCCAAAAATGCAAGTCTGATTCAGTCATTTCTATGTACTTACAGACTTATATATATTCAGAAGCCATCCCTACTTATAGATGATATATAACAGGTCAGAAAAGTCATCAACGGTCCTGTGATAGTAGCCAAAGATTTCAAAGCTATGATTACAGAAAGTAGCATATATAAATGTGTGAAGGATGGGGACCAGTAAAAACTTCATATTCTCTCCAAAAATTCTACAACAAATCTACAAGCTATTGCTATAAAGTTTTAGTTAGCTTTTTACATTAGGCTATCTTTCTTCTCTCAGTTTACATTACTCTTGGCAAAACTACCATTCTTTGTGCTATATAAAAACTACAGGATAATATAGAACTTTGTAGCCAGCTTAAACAAACAATTCTGAGTAAACTGCAAAAATACTTCAAAAAATTGCCATCACAGTAAGTAGCCTATGGTAGCACTTCACAGTATAATCTAGTTTGCATCTATCAGTTAGTATACAATGGAGGCTCTTGCAACTAAGGAGCACAGAACCTCTTATACTACTTAGCTTTTTCTTCCTCAACTACTATCAATTCTTTTTTCTCTATAGCTTTAAAAAACAGCACGGGTTATCTGCTTCCATGTCCAAGATTTATACACTCACCTTTTTTTTGAAGCCACACCTACAATAAATATTTGATGTGTGAGAACACGGTCTACAGTCTCCTTCATGGCAAAGGCTTTCACATGTATGAATGAACTCTAGCAAAATGAAAATACAAAGATTAACAATTAATAAAAAAATAATATCCATAACCCGGAACTTCATATTTATTAGGAGCATCACGGGTCAAAGATATTGAACTTCTGTGCAGCTGAGTTTCAAAAAAAATTAACTGTTTTGAGTTAAATGTGCATAACATTATTTTCAACTTTTAATCTTGAATCTATAGACTATAGAGGTTCAGGTATACAATTAACAGTGAAAATGCATACATTTAAAACATGTTTTACATTAACGTCTGAAATAAAAAAAAATAAAATAGTGTATCTTCTAGATAAATCTGTTTTAAGGTATCATTATGAACAAGCAGCCAGACTGCAGGCTCTGCAGTGGCTTTTATACTCAGTTTGATTAAAATGCAAAATGACTAATCAAATATTTATTTCTTAAAATGAAACAGCTAAGGACCACCTTTAAAAAAAAAAACAAACGAGATTATTTGAATACTCTGATACAGAAAGTTCTAATTACCATAGCTACCACAAGAAAGAGGTTTGCCACATGTTTTTCCACAAGACGGGATGGGGTCTGTGCATATTTTACGTTCAACACATCCTAGTTCCAGTAACTTGCTGAGAGGAGTCTGACCACAGGGACAGCGATACACTACTTGTGGAAGTCGTGGACAGAGCTGGCAAGGCTGAGGATGGCATACTTGTGTACAGTTGTGCCTCCCACAATTTAATTTTCTGGAAAAAAAACAAAACCAAAGAAAAAAAAAAAACAAAGCAAAGAAAAAAAAAAAGAAAAAGGGGAATTATCTAAGAGTATCACGATCACCAAGTGTGAATAAAATGACCTTTTTCTTTCCAAAAGCCTAAATTATAGTGACCTTACTTGCCACATATATTCTGACATGAGAAATTCCCAAATCCATCAGAGAATTCTTCCTTTGTCCCACACAATACTTCTTTAAAGTTGCTTCCACAGTAACACACTGAAAGAAAGCAATATTCCACAGAAAACACAAGAGAGTATCAGTGACAAAACATTTTCAGCAGTACAGCAAATATAAAAAGGTAAAATGTGAAAAATTGTTACAGTCAGTTTTTAGAAGGATAGTGCTCTTTTTTAGCTTTATTTCAGCAATAGAGGTTTCTCATTCCTACAGAAGCTGGAACTCCTGTTTTATTTCTTCCATTAAAGAGATAAAAACTACAGGGGAAGTACTATGTGCACAAAAAGCTTACTTATTAAAGCATTATACATAACAAGTTAATTATTACCTTAAAAGTTGAGAAAATTAACTTGCAATATTTTATGGAAACAGTTCAACAAAAATGTATTTGTAAACTGGCACATGTACTTGGACAATTTAATTTCCATTCAAGACAAAGTTTAGGAAATTTTAACAGAAACCATGAATAGTTTGTTGAAATGTGCTTTTCTATACCTCTTTCTATTATTTTTCCATGTGCTGTTTAATCAAGTTTCAGAATTACTGTCAAAGATTAAGTAGGATCATAGGACAATTCAGGTCAGAGGGGCCCCTCAGAGGATCAGCCAGTCCAAGCCCTTACTTAAAGCTGAGTCAGCTATGAGATCAGACAATGGTACTCAGTGTTTTATTCAGTTGGGTCTTGAAAACCTCCAAGTTGCCAAGAAAAGAGTTTTTCCTTACAGCTAGTTATAGCATTTCAACTTTGGCTCATGGTGTCTCATTCTCCCCCCATGCACAGCCTCTCTCTGTCTTATTGATTACCTCCTATTACCTAGTCAAAGGCCACTACTCAGACTTCTCAAGCTAACAAAGTCCAGTACCACCAGCCTGTCCTAACAGGGCACATGCTCCAACAGCCTAATCATCTTAGCAGGATTCTTTCTAGTCCCATTCATATTCTTATTTAAATATATAGTGATGCTGACACATTTTCCATCTTTAAAATATTCTAGCAACAGATTTTGGTTTTGTTAAGTAAAAATAAAGCACTTGCCTCTTAGTACTGTTTTTTTTTTTACCCTCCTGTTTTCATAGTACAGAGTGGATATACATAAGGTATTCCGATACTTACCTTGCTGTACTGTTAATTGGCAAGGTGAACATTTTCCTGCATGGCACACTTGAGTACAGCTGTGCTTACCACAGTTTAAAGTACTTCCACATACATTAGAACAATGAATTTTTGTTGACTGGCCACAGCGAACTGAATGACTGTAGAGAAATGACACCATAGTCTGTCAGCTACCTTAGTATCCACAGAGCATTTATTAAAAAGGAATATACTTTTTCAGTAAAATGCCAAAGCCTTTGAAAGGGAGCATAATTACTAATGACAGAGCTTTTAGGAAACAACCACACTATTTTTTCCCCCTGCTTCCCCTCTCCCACGTCCCTAAAGCAGGACACTTATCACTGCAATAAGTCTACAGAATTTTGTCTCAGCAAAATGGAAAAAAAAAAAAAAAGTGACACTGTAACTTGAACCTAACGTATGGTTATGCATCATGCCAGAAGAGCAGATATTTCTATTACAGACATCTTTCTGAAGACTTAAATGATCTTCAGTCCACTGAGCAGAATGAAGATAGGGTTGTGGTCCTTAATAGTGAGTCAGCAGTCTATGAGAAAGAGCTGGGTTTTTTAGTTAAATTGTTAAAAAAATGGGACAAAACAATAAATTCTCTTCTTTTTGCATTCTGGCTGGCCTCATACAATGGCTATAAAATGTACGTTTGAAATAGCAACTTTAAAATATCTTAAGGTCAGAGGTGCCATACCATACATCTTGGATTCTAATACAGTATATATGAAAAAATGTTATTTAGAAGGAAGTTTTAAGTATTACGTGCAGTATTACAAAAATCAGCAATCTTGTGAAAGTAGCTGGCACCTGGGAAAAAATAATCAAAGCTGGATGCATCTATTAAACTTTTAAATGCAAGGAATAGCTAGAATAAAAAAAAAAAAAAAAGGAGGTGATCTTACTGTGGAAAATAAAATTCAGTAATTTACAACCGATCGATTTTTCTACTGAAGGCAAAGTGCTTTCAATTACAAATACTGCCACAGAAATAGCTGTACCTTCTTTTGAAAAATTAAGATCACTTAATATCACATTCAAACTTTCAGAAATAATTGCAGAAGTCTGAAAACCTTTTTTCTAGAGCAAGAATGCTAACACTGAAATCAGTTTTTGTTTGGGTTCTGGAAACAAGCACAGGCAAACATTTTATTACACAGAACCAGTTCTAAGTAGCTAGAACAGGGACTCTAAAGACTCAGAACAATTTAATATGAGAGATCACAGATAGTACGGGCAGTATAGTCTTGCTGTTGGCAATGACACTAAATGCATCAAACATGCAAGGAAAAGATGGCCTTCAAGACTGGAATATACTACAGACTTCTCTCTTGTTAGTGGTACAACTTCCCAGAAAAGTACATGCTATTTTTGAAATAATAATTTCTGGAATGGAGTAACTCGACATTACATTCCATTCAGACAGAAAAGGTGTGAACCTTTTTCTACTTCTTTCTCTGTCTCTTCCACAAAATAAAATTAATAAATATTAGAATAGGATTTCAAAATTGAATCAACTCACAGAGAGCTGGGACAATTCAGCTACATGTACCATAAACTGATTTTAACACAGACAACTCTTTTTTGATAATTTTTATTTTTTCTTAAAAGATTTAAAGTAATTGCATATTTTTATAAAATAAAATTCTCCATATTATTTTAGTGGACAAATAAAAGCTATAGCTCAGAAAAAACTTTGGTCTGTAAACTTCTAATAAACTATAAGAAAGAAAACATTTATCATATAAACTTTTAATAAACTATTCTGATATAAATTTTTGTTTATATAACAGAAGCAGTCTCACCTTGTTTGTCCACATTCACATGTTTTTGTCACAAAGGCTGGGCACGAAGGGCAAGGTCCTGGATGGCACAGGCTTAAAAATAAGTCAAAGAAGCAAACAAAATTGTAAAGTTACCTTTAGCTTTACTACACTCCCATAGAAACAATCCATCGTGACCCAATCTGGAGTGTATTATCAGAACATTATACAAGCCACCTACACTCCTGCAGGGTATGAAAGCATTAGTAACACAGGAAAAAAACATATTATTACAGATGCATCAGTCTCAAATATCACTAATGCTAAAGGAAAACTTCTATATTCCTGCTGCTGTCAAATCAACAGTAACAGTGTTACTAACACATTTCATATTTTGCATTTTACCAGCAGACACGCATCAACTCAACTGTGTTCATCACTGATAACACTCAAAACAAACATCACTTGTCTGAACCATTAATATGTTTGTTTCTTCAGTGATCTGAAACAGATTAGACAAAAACTTCTCTATGAATTTCTTCTTTTGAGCTGAAGGCTTTATCTTTGAACTCAGGATTTCTTAACGCCACCAGTAAGAGTTGTTGCCCCTCTTCCTGTAAGGTAACACATGGCAGATGCAGCAAGTCTGCCTCAGTTTTCCTTCTTACCATCAAGTGCAACTTCCTGTGAGTGTCATCAGTGCCAGTCCTTTACTTGATTATCAGATCTCACCTCCTACTTCAAGAAACACTAGATGGTCCCCATCTGCATATAAGACCTCTGTTGGGCACAGACAAGCCCAGGTTTGTGAAATTATACTTAACTAACTTGTCTGTACTCTTCCTTAGCCAGCTCCCAGTCCCTTCATTTCCAAATACAGCAACTCTCATGTGAACAATTATTATCGGCCAGGACTGACCAGCCCAGATGTCCTAGCCAAAAGAAAAAGGAAAAAAAAACAACAACAAACAAAACAACCACAAAACACCACCAAAAAAGCCCATAAACACAGACTACCCAACTACATGGTGATTACTAAATTCCCCAAGTACTATCACTACACTAATACTAATTAGTACACCAGTTACTATAGTCATATGCAATATAATTGAGTCATGTCAGCACTTTGTCAAGAGTAGTTTGGCTCCCTTCTTCCTCTAACACTCCTCCCAGCTGACAACAAGGCCTAATTTATCACCTAACTTATGCCAACTCTAACAGTAAAGCTAAGCCATTACATGATAAACCAATTCAACACAAAAAAAACCCCACCAAAAACAAAACCAAAAACCAAACTAACAAAGAAACAGCAACCCTCCCTCTTTAATATGTCAGTTTTATGGCATAATGAAGAGTTAAATAAGCACCAGAGCAGGCACAAGGAAAGGGAGAAAAAAGCAAACTGGATGGAGCAAGGAAAACCATGCAGAGGGAAACAGGAAGAAGCAAACCCATCAAATTAATTAAAACTGTATTGTGGAACTTCAGACAATGAGAATTAACATGCATTCTGCAACAGAAAGCCTCTTGTAAAAGGACAGCGCTATAGACACGAGCCTCTGTCTTGACTTCAATTCTCACAGGCCCATGTAGGATTCAAAAGGCTGGATGCTAGCTTATATCTAGTTTTAATCTGATTCTTAAGTTTATAAACTCAAAATACTACGATCTAGGTCATAACTTGGAAAAGGGAGAAGACACATCATTTTCAGAAATCTCGTCACATTAAGTTTTCTACCCGACATATTACTTTCCTCAACACTTTCATATTCAAGCAAAGTTAACATTGCTTCCATAAGCCCAGTCTTGGCACACTTTCTGATGATACTATACCACACAACGGCAATTTATACTGCTTACAGATATTTTTAAGTCATAAATACCTATAACAGTAGACCGCAGTCATATAGCAAGATTCCTTCTATTAGAAGAGTATCATGCAATTAATTTCCAGACATCTCCAAGTTTTGATAATGTGTGTTTCTGAGACAGTTATAAGTAAGCTTGTGTCACTTTGTTAATACAAACAGAAAAATTCTAGTAATGTAAAAACTAACTTCTGACTTTAGAAATAAGTATTTCTTATGCATCCCTCCAGATACGCGCACTTGCACACTACTTATTTAGCAAAAAAGTCTCTGGTACAATTTGGTTTATGTAGAAGTTACAGTATGTCTACAGTTCCAGGATTTACTTGATCAATACAACAACAGTTAAGACAGAAATTAGAATTTCATTCAGCACAGACACATGCAGAAAGTGCAGAAAATTCTCCTTAGATGATAAAGATGGGTGATACCTTAGAGTTTTAGTCTGTTTTAAGGGACTAAGCAAAAATTTAAGTTAAATGACTTAACAGTGTTACAAACTAAACTCAAAAAGACTTCAGTATTAACTTCTCTTCAGTGAATGCAGAGCCTTATTTTTACTGAAACTCCATTATCTATCATTACCATGGAGGAATTATTTCACAATTTACTGCTGCTGCTCTAGACAACTGGCATACTAGAGAGGTTGTGATGATAGATACATCTAGACATAGGAAAAATTAAACTTCCATTTGCATGACAGTGAAAATACTAAATGCTGTAAGATAGCCCAAAGGGACTTCCAGTAACTGCTGTGGAAAAGATTACAGCACCAAAGATCTATGAAGGAAGACGAGACATTAGCATTTAAACTAGTAGAGAGAAAATTACATTTACTGCCTTTGTAAGGTCTCTTTCAAATGCTCTCAAGGCCTTGCATAGTTCCAGATGGCAGGGAAAACTTCAAAGTCTTAAAAGAAGTTTACCATGAAGTTTATTATCAGGAATATTTTCTTGAAGGTTAAGCTAGATGTTTCTTTGACATAGAATCTAACAGAGCAAAATGAATTTCAGTGTAATTAAACTAAAAATGTGAAGAGAACTCACTTACTGAAGTGCTCACACTAGCAAAAGGCTTGCAAACCACACCCCTTTCAAACAGCTGCTTACAGAATCACAGAATGGTCAGGCTTGGAGATCATCTAGTCCAACCCCCCTTCCAAAGCAGGTTCACCTACAGCAAGTTGCACAGGATGGTGTCCAGGTGGGTTTTGAATGTCTCCAGAGTGGGAGACTCCACAGCCTCTCTGGGCAGCCTGTTCCAGTGCTCTGCCACCCTCAAAGTAAAGAAGTTCCTCCTCATGTTAAGATGGAACTTCCTATGTTCAAGTTTGTGCCTGTTCCCTCTTGTCCTATCACTGGGCACCACTGAAAAAAGACTGTTCCCATCCCCCTGGCACCCTGCCTTTAAGTATTTGTAAGCGTTAACAAGATGCCCCCTCAATCTTCTTTTCTCTAGACTAAAAAGACCCAAGTCCCTCAGTCTTTCCTCATAAGAGAGATGCTCCAATCCCCTAATCATCTTTGTAGCCCTCTGCTGGACCCTCTCCAGCAGATCCCTGTCTTTCTTGAACCGGGGAGACCAGAACTGGACACAGTACTCCAGGTGCGGCCTCACCAGGGCAGAGTAGAGGGCGAGGATGACCTTCCTCAGACCTGCTGGCCACACTCTTCTTGATGCACCCCAGGATGCCATTGGCCTTCTTGGCCACCAGGGCACATTGCTGGCTCATGGTCATCCTGTTGTCCACCAGGACTCCCAGGTCCCTTTCCCCAGAGCTGGTCTCTCTCTCTCTCTTACCTGTTTCTCAGCTCTGCCAACAGAGCAGTTTATATAAATGGCTACTAACCATTTCAATAAATCTGAGCAAATATTAAAGATTTATTATTAAAACAGTGTAAATTAGCCTCACTCATTTTCACCAAAATGGTCTAGCTAGTGCCACACTTAAGCATCCAACTAAATTCTACCCCATGGAATGGAGATGACATCTACATTAAAAAAAAAAAAAGTCAGATTGAGGAAATACAGTTGGGAACTGGCCAACCATTTTAAAAAAAAAAAAAAAATCCATACACAAGGTTGGAAGCACCTCTCCTATGAAGACAGGCTGAGTGAGTAGGGGCTGTTCAGCCTGGAGAAAGAGAAGGCTCCAGGGAGACCTTACAGCAGCCTTCCAGTAACTAAAGGGGGCCTACAGGAAAAACTGGGAAGGACTCTTTATCAGGGAGTGTAGTGACAGGACAAGGAGTAACAGTTTTCAACTGAAAGAGGGTAGATTTAGATTAGATATTAGGAATTCTTTACTCTGAGGGTGGAGAGACACTGCAACAGGTTGCCCAGATAAGTTGTGGATGCCCCATGCCTGGAGGTCAGGTTGGATGGGGCTTTGAGTAACCTGGTCTAGTGGAAGGTGTCCCTGCCTATGGCAGGGGGGTTGGAACTAGAGGATCTTTAAGGTCCCCTCCAACTCTAACCATTCTATGATNTTTAAAAAAAAAAAAAAAAAAAGAAAACCCCCAAACCAGAAAATATAAATGAATAAGCAAAATACCACTTCAGTAGTAAATCATTTGTTCTGCTGGTATAAAAGGGACCAACACACAGGTGTAAGCCAGTTACAGGCAACAGCAGGCTAATTTAAAGAATTGCTGTATCTCTGTAACCTCTTTTTTTAAATTTGAACACCAATTTCAGACATTCCTCACAAGTGTAAAAGAGATGTCAAATAATATGAAAGCCATTTATACCAGGGTCACAACACCTAAGGAAACAGTGCTCTGATTCAAACTGAAAATATGTAGAGGTATGCGTCTTAAGTACATCATTTTAGACAGTGCTTAGAGACAAAGGCCTCAAAAATGATAGTCTAACACTGCAAAGTAGAAAACTATGAACAATTAGACCCCCCCCCCCACATACAACACGCTTCCTCCCTGAACCTGGCTGTCACTCTAATCTCTCTTAACCAGGGTATGAGCGTTAATATCCTTTCCAAAAGCATCTATGTGATGGCTCTGGACATTCTTATTACACAAGCACGGCAAGAGGGAGCAAATACAAGCATCCTGATGCAAAGCAATGAGAACAATGTTCCTCTGACGTCATGTATGAGGAGAAAAGGGGATGATGCTTGTTTGATCCTGGTAGCGTCACATCAGATAGCTGCAGTGTACATACATGGTGTGTGGTTTCTGAAAACTCAGACAATACTGCAATTTAGATTCTGTTGCTAGCACTGCATAAACAATTCTGATATAAAGAGCAGGTGATAGCTATAATCATCTAAATCTCCCATACTCTGGTTGTTGATGCAATAACCTCAAGGAAAGGTAGAAACTAAGCAAGAATCCCCAAAAGCATGTTCCCCAAGGCTCAGATTCAAGTCCTACCAAGGAACAGGGTTCATAAACAGGATGCATCTAGATTTGCTCTGTCAGAAGCACTTGGACCGCAGATACAGGTGTCTGATCAATTGGAAGAGAATGGACGGAGCTGGACTTTAAATGAGAGTCCCACATACTTCAACTGCAAAGGGCTTCCCAGAATCGATGGGATTAAATACTGGAGAAAGGGCAACACCAAGAACACCACACCAAGGCTCAGACACCACACAGACTCATTCCACTGCCCATAACAATGGACACATCCCTACTGTTAGCTAAAGTCACACAGACTTGAGAAGAGCATAAATACTTTTTACCCGAGAGAATTCATCATCCCATCACAATGTGAGGTAGAAGGTCTTGACAATGACATGAAACATTTAACCCAGAAGAAGAAATAAAGGAAAGGAAAAACAAAAAATCTTTTAGAATTTCAGTAAGCAGAATGGCATTTCTGGTTCAAACCTTATCACCTTACAGGAACCTGTGAGAGCAGGGGAAAAAAGGCACACAGCAGATCAACAATCCAAAGAAACAAGTGCTTGCAAGAAAGAGCTCTGAGATGATCTAAACTCAAGCAAGAGCCATGAAACAGATTCCTGGTCGTGATGGCAACAAGTCTACCTTTGATTACTCTCTTGAGAAAAGACTCTGCCCAGATACATACATCCAGACTTCTAGATCAGTTGAGTGTGTCCAGCGGAGAGGAGCTGGTAAAACAGACTGCCAAAGATGCATTCAGATGCTAGAAGTCCACATCTCTAACTCCAACACTTCCAGATACAGCAAGAAGGAACCAGGTTTCTACTTGCTTTTTGATACAGCAGATGGAGGCAGAATGTGTCCTCATAACCAGGTGATCAGGCCCAGTCAGCATGGATTCATGAAAGGCAGGTCCTGCTTCATTAACCTGATCTCCTATGACCAGATGACCCGCTTAGTGGATGAAGGAGAGACTGTGGATGTTGTCTACCTGGACTTCAGTAAAGCCATTGACTCCGTTTCCCACACCATTCTCCTGGAGAAACTGGCTGCTCATGGCTTGGATGGGTATACTCTTGGCTGGGTGAAACACTGGCTGGATGGCTGGACCCAAAGAGGTGCGGGGAATGGAGTTAAATGCAGTTGGTGGCCGGTCACAAGTGGTGTTCCCCAGGGCTCAGTATCAGTGCCATTTCTCTTTAATATCTTTGCCAATGATCTGGACAAGGGGATCCAGTGCACCCTCAGTAAGTTCGCAGATGACACCAGGTTGGGCTGGAGTGGTGATTTTCTTGAGGGTAGGAAGGCCCTACAGAGGGATCTGGACAGGTTGGATCAATGGGCCAGGGCCAACAGTATGAGGTTCAACAAGGCCAAGTGCTGGGTCCTGCACTTGGATCACAACAACTCCATGCAGCGCTACAGGCATGGGGAAGAGTGGCTGGAAAGCTGCCCGGCAGAAAAGGACCTGGGGGTGTTGGTTGAGAGCCGGCTGAATATGAGACAGCAGTGTGCCCAGGTGGCCAAGAAGGCCAACAGCATCCTGGCCTGTATCAGGAATAGTGTGGCCAGCAGGACTAGGGAAGTGATTGTCCCACAGTACTCAGCACTAGTGAGGCTACACCTCAAATACTGTGTTCAGTTTTAGGCCCCTCACTACAAGAAAGAGATTGAGATTCTGGAGCGTGTCCAGAGAAGGCCAACAAGGCTGGTCAGGTGTCTAGGGAACAAGTCTCATGAGGAGTGGCTGAGGGAACTGGGGTTGTTTAGTGTGGAGAAAAGGAGGCTGAGAGGAGACCTTATCCCTCTCTACAACTACCTGAAAGGAGGTTGTAGCAAGGTGGCGGTTGGTCTCTTCTCCCAAGTAATTGATGATAGGACAAGAGGAAATGGCCTCAAGTTGTGCCAGGGGAAGTTTAGGATGGATATTGGGAAAAATTTCTTCACTGAAAGGGTTGTCAAGCATTGGAGCGTGCTGCCCAGGGAAGTGGTTGAATCACCATCCCTGGAGGTATTTAAAAGACAAGTAGACATGGTGCTTAGGGACGCAGTTTAGTGGTGGTTTTGGCAGTGTTCGGTTAATGGTTGGAATCAATGATATTAAAGGTCCCTTCCAACCTAGACTATTCTATGATTCACGAACACCTAAGATTCCAACATGGGAGGAAGAAGCATCCAATATATACTGTGGAATGTCCAAAATTGGGTAACACTGATGCTGAAAGTGCATTCCTCTCCAGTTCTCTATCACAAGTCAGAGAGTGCCAAAACCACCCATTATCTTGATCTGCACCCTTGCTGTTTCCTTACCTCCAGGACTGGATGATCTCAGCATGGTTTTACTCACAAGCTGAATGATAACACTTTTAAATTTGCTACAACTTAAACTGGTAGCAAATTGGGACTTTAAAAGGTCCTAATTTTCACAGCTCTTGATGCAGATCAGACTACCAGAGACTACAAATTCGTAGCTTGCAATAGGCACAATATTGCCACCACTGTTCAGAAGACTTCCCAGAAGAGAATGCCAGAGACTGAGCCTCTGCTGTAGGCTGGGACAGGAAATAAGAGGAAAAGAACATCTGCTTCTTCCCAGCACTATAGGAAAGTTTGTCAGGTAGCAAATTGCAGCCGGGGAGTTCTCAAAGTAGTTAAGGAGTCTACTTATTTCTGACTGGGCAAGAAAGTCCTCCACAGACATGTGCCTCTCCTAAGATGGAGGCCAGCAGCCAGCCTCCAGGAGAATCAGTGTTCTGCTGAGTCAGTATATCAGCTACATCAAGCGTAGTCTGAAAGCTGATCTGTGTTTCCATTTTACCCTGCAAACCACAGCAAAGAGGATCTCGTATGATGATGAATTAAGAAAACAGCTATAGCACTGAAATGACAGTCTGAAAAGAAATCTAACAGAATATTTTCACATGTGGGGAAAAAGTATTAAAGAGTAAAGAAATATTCTTTCATTCAACACGACTTTGAGATAGGTTTGAAACAGAACACAGTAAATAAAAAATTTGGAGTAAAGTTCTGAGTTTTAGTAAACCTTGGTAGAAGTGTAAGTTGAAAATCTATTTGTTGGAATGACTGAAGTTTTTGATTGTATACCAAGAGCAGAAACAATTGCTTCTGACTATTAAAAATTTCTCAAAACAGAAACATGAACAGGCATTATGGACCAACTTCTATACATAGAAAATGAATCTAGATACACTAGGAACAACATATAATTTATTTTTTTCTGACTAGCAAGCATATTTATACACTGAAAAAGCTCGCCTTATGCTGTTAACCTTATCAATACAATACCACCACTCTGCTAAAAAAATTCTAATGGAAAATATCCAAAAGTGAAAATAGAATTGCTCTTCTTTGCCTCTCTTCATTGAATTATACTAATAAATGTTAGCAAAAACAATCGGAGTTACTCATTTGACTATCGGGTGGTCTCAACAAATAGATAAATACATATAATGCCCTATTATCCTCAACAGTTTACAAGCCAAAGAAAAAGAAACAAAGGATAGAAGTAAGCGGTCCTTCAGTTTAACCAAGTACCACTGCTCTTAGATTAAGATATACAAACAGTATTACAGGAAAACCAGCATCTAAAACATCTGGTAGACCACTGGATACACATTTAAAATTACTTCTATTCACCCTTCTCTAGTTCAATGAAAGTTCTTGAAAACAAGTCAGGCAGCTGGTTCAGTTCCTAAAATATGATGGAAATGTTCCTACAACTATTGCTGCTGACCTCCTGTTCATTCTCTCATATGAACTCACTTTAGACATAGGAACACAAATAGCCTCTATTTCTTCCAGGTTTCAGTTGAGCTGTAAACCAAATACACCTCTAAGCATAACCTACAGTCAAAAGATATTCAAATACAGTCTTCAGAAATTTTCTCTAGATCATTTCAATATTCATATGACAAACTTTTACTTACATATTACAAAGATGTGGACAATCCAAACACTGTCTCTTCTTTCCACAAAGCTCCCCACAGCTATGTGGGATTTCATTTCTATTCCATTCAGGATTGTGCACCTTACCTAAACCACATCAAAGACAAAAACATACTCATTGCCTTGAATACAATACCGAATCTCGGAAAAATATCATACCAAAAAGAAAAAGCTGTATTTTCAATACTGGCAGAAGTCATCTTTGAAAAACAAAACGACACAAGATGTTTTATATTTTTCTCAGCTTTCAGTGCTCATATATACTTAACTTCCTTAAAAGTAAGTGCCACTGGAATATCAAGCTCCAGAAGATTCTTTCCTTCTACACTTTCAGCAGGCGCTTAGGTAGCTGGTATTTTACATTACATTAAACTGATAAAATTCAAGAGAATTAAAAGCTCCCTTTAGTTGGTCAGGCTGCACAGTAGTTAAGAAAATTAAAGGGTGGAACCCCCTTGTTGCCTCAACGCAGAAGAGAAAAAAAAAATAAAACCATTCCCAGAAAATAAGATCTAGCTGGTAAGGTGATGGGGAATGGGGGCAGAATGAAATGACTGGGCAAAGTATAAAAGTAACTTCTGTAAAAAGCAGATGACTCTACATAAATCTAATCATTAAAGATTGACATTTTGATGAATGTAGCAGGAAGTCTTGAAAAAGAACTGATAAATTCAGTATGTTCAAGTATTCTGTATTGAGATAAGCACTGAAAGCATATTTTAATTAATCTGACATACAGTTAGCAAATGTCATAGCTCTAAGTGCATGAAATGATCATCAGGGTTAAAGTTATTTGCCATGGTTAACACATGCAAAACTAATTTGGGTCTCAGCAAGAGGGGAATGAAAACAACAATGAAGCAACTGAGCCAATGTTACAAATTTGAGTTGCAACAATTAAAACACCAACAAAATGAATTTTTGGTGACACAGTGTCGTGGTTTGGCCTCAGCCGGCAACAAAGAACCTCGCGGCTGCTCACTCAACCCCCACAGCCTTGGGGAAAATCAGGAGAAAAAGGCAAAACTTGTGGGTTGAGATAAAGGCAGTTTAACAGAACAGCAAAGGAAAGAGAAAAACAATAACACCGATAAAGGAATGTACAAACGCGATTACAGTACCACCGCTTACCCACCGAGTGGGCTGCTCCAGCCCACTCCTATGGGCAACTTCCTGCCCCCTCCCCCCAGCCAGCTCTCCCCTATAGCCTGGGCATGGCATGGAATACCCGTGTCCCTNTTTGGCCTCAGCCGGCAACAAAGAACCTCGCGGCTGCTCACTCAACCCCCACAGCCTTGGGGAAAATCAGGAGAAAAAGGCAAAACTTGTGGGTTGAGATAAAGGCAGTTTAACAGAACAGCAAAGGAAAGAGAAAAACAATAACACCGATAAAGGAATGTACAAACGCGATTACAGTACCACCGCTTACCCACCGAGCGGGCTGCTCCAGCCCACTCCTATGGGCAACTTCCTGCCCCCTCCCCCCAGCCAGCTCTCCCCTATAGCCTGGGCATGGCATGGAATACCCGTGTCCCTCCTGCCGCATCCTTGGGGAAATTAACCCCAGCACTGAAGGAGCCAGGACACACAGTTATATCATCTTAACTCTTTTAGTACACCTTTGTATATTCTACAGGTTAGGTAAATACAAATAAACACCACAGATGGCATTTATTCACACAAGTTTCAATTAAACTAGTTGAATATCCAGGAAAATCCTGAAAATTAGAAGACTCGGCAGAAAAATAAGCTAGGAATTTCCTCATTGAATGGTGAAAAAAAACCCCACACAACCACACTCAACACGTAGCCAATATTTTGCATCAAATAGAAAATAGCTTTGCATAAGCAACTGGTGATGTTCAAATGCCATATTGTTAATGTAAAATTATCTATAGAAGATTAAAGTCTTATGTTCCACAATACGGTGCTCTGCTAATATTAAGTCTGTGGACAACTTGAGGTTCCTACTGTAAATCTCCCAAAACTATGAAACAGTCTTTAAGCCTAGGCAGAATTTCTTTCCTATTTAACAGATGCACGACCTGTCTTAAAAGTGTAATCAAAACATCTATTCTATACGGAATTATTATCCCTGTACTCATAAGATTTCACATACAAAAACTCTCTTACCTGCATTGCACTGTTCTTAACTGACTCACTGACACATTTAGATAAAGAGAACTTTAGATAACATTACCTATAACAGCATAAGTCTAGTTCCTTTAGGGCAAGTTCACTGACTCCCAGTTTCTTTCTCAATTCCAGAATATTCTGTTTTGTAGAATGCAAGGTGAAACTTTTTCCAGTGACTCTGACTTAAACAAGGGAAAGCTTTCTGAAATCAACACAAATTTCAAAAGTGTACATCCCAAACAAAATTTATTTGCATGTATGCAATTAAGTAGCTGTTATGTTTTCAGCTGGGATGGAGTTAGGACTACACCAGATGCTAGCAAAAAAGTTATATTTTGGATTTGGGATAGGAATAGTGTGATAGCACACTGGTGGTTTTAGCTGTTGCTGAGCAATCAAGGCCTTTTCTGCTTCTCACACCACCCTGCCAGCAAGCAGGCTGGTGGTGCACAAGAAGTTGGCAGGAGACACAGCTGGGACAGCCAGCCCCAACTGACCAAAGGGATATTGCATATGATGTGACGTCATGCTCAGTATACAAAGCCGGGGAAACAAGGAGGGAACAGGGAGAGGGGAAATGTTTGGAGTGATGGCATTTGTCTTCCCAAGTAACTGTTATGCATGATGGAGACTTGCCTTCCTGGAGATGGCTGAACACCTGCCTGCTGATGGGAAGCAGCAAATGAATTTCTTGTTTTGCTTTGCTTGCATGTATAGCTTTTGCTCTACCTATTAAACTGTCTTTATCTCAACCCACGAGTTTTCTCACTTTTACTCTTCCAGTTCTCTTCCCCCATCCAAACTGGGGGGAGTGAGCAAGCAGCTTCGTGGTTCTAGCTGCCAACTGGAGTTAAACCGTGACAGTAACATAATTCATTTCTCCCTTTTTGTC
The DNA here is from genome assembly GCA_008711295.1 of Anarhynchus alexandrinus. Taxonomy (NCBI): domain Eukaryota; kingdom Metazoa; phylum Chordata; class Aves; order Charadriiformes; family Charadriidae; genus Anarhynchus; species Anarhynchus alexandrinus. The sequence continues at coordinate 2,273,706 of VUYV01000146.1, read as the reverse complement.
ATATGCTTACAGTTTAATGGATGTTGTACTCACTTCTTTACCTCTTTTATTAAACATGTAGCTACATAAAAGGTCTGAAAAGCCTGAATATTATTTCCTATTTAGCCTGTATGAGTCCCCGATCAACATAAATGACAAAATTGCTAAATCAATTTAAAGGTTTAGATAGTTGAATGCTTGAATTGTGTGGCCAGATACATCAAAATAATACATAACACATGCAGGTTATTTCAGTCCTTCTACAGAAGGAAAGCTTGTAGGATAGTAGCCCAATTATATCACTATTTTATAAAAATCACTATTTTTACCTAGTGATATGAAAATATTGATCACTTACGATTTAATATTTCATTTTTTAAATGTTTTAAGCAGCATATTTGTGATTCTCTGCGCAGCCACCTTCAAGTGTCAATAAAGTTTTAAACAAGGTTAAATTTCAGGGATGTAGGCAAACAAGCAGCAGTATCAGAATTCACAGAATGGTCAAGGTTGGAAAGGACCTCTGGAGATCATCTAGTCCAAATTGAAACGATAAAAAAAAGAATCAAAATGACAAAATTGTTTTTCTTTGCAAAAGCAAGCAAGAAACTCACCACAGAAACAAGTGTAAGTTTTAGGAACTTGTGTAGAAGCATTCTGACAAGCTGGACATCTCCAACCACTATTACCATCTGTAGGATAAAAGAATTAAAGATAAAAATGACTTGAAGTAAATAAAGGAGCTAACTTGCAAACCTAGAATAAGTGCTCTTACCTCATTTCTTACCACAGCTACAACCAAACTTAGTTTTTTCCATTTACTCATAAGTGGTGAGAAAGCAGGTTAATAAAAATGCATTTTATACAACATCAAGATAAACACAGCAGTGCTACTTCATTTGACCAGGTTCCAACTTTATATAGAGGAAAGAACAAATTTTAAAATTGCACTTTTTCTATTACCATGTACCCTGCTATAAGACATTCTACCAGAATATAGAGTCTTCACCACATCTGAAGACATGAGGAAAAAAAAAAGCTTTAAATGTATGGGAAATTGGTGAGAAAAATATAATTACCTACAGTCTTAAGCATCACCTGTATTTTCCTTTCCATTACCCTCTCATATTGAGTTCACATGTCTTCTAGAAAACCAATTTAGTATTGCTTCCTGTCCAGAGTAAGTTAGTGCTATATAAACCAGAATAATCTACTTTAATTAATTAAAAGGTGACAATACCTAGCTATTGACTAGGACATTACTCTTCAAGTTGCTCTTTTATTAAATAGTAGTTTTCTTGCTCCTGCATTTCAGGAGGGTGTTGGTTAGCAGTAAAGGAAGAACTTCAGTGTAAGGAAAACAACATTCATGAAGATGTTTCCCAAATTCAGTACATATCTGACTATGAAGAATACCAGTGTGAAAGCACTATTGAACACAAAGAGGGGCAGGAGGGAGATTTTTTTTATATATATATAGATAGATATAAAAAAATTATAAATATGAACCAATTAGCTCTTACTGTCTCTCTTAACCAATCAATTCAGTGCTGCTAAATTAATAAAGCTGCGATTTTAGAACTGTTCTTTGTGATTGAGAAATCTGATGAAGATTTATGATATTTTCACGTTATGAATGCAGGAGGGATTGCAAACAGGAAACCCGATGTGTGACAACACAACTACACTGCAATGACAGGCACACCTATATTTGTTATCAATTAGATTGGAGGCCTATCGTTAAGCCTCCGTTAGGCCTAACGTTAACCACCATAATGCACAATGGTAATGATTTTCATAAACTGGAAATGATCCAGATTATAGACTGCCTTGACACTATTGAAATGCAGATCTAAAGCATGTCTATTCCTTTTAAATACTTGGTTCCTATTCATACCCTTCATTATCCTGGCTCATATCACTGTGCCACCAAGACTGCTGCAGAGAGCTGTACAATTAGGGGCTGAGCAGCTGTAGGACAGTGGCACAAGTAGTATACTCTCATATTCACGCTCAACTCAAGACCAACCTGCATTTCACAACTAAGATATTTTTTTTTTCTTTTGACTGCTATGAGCTGAAGCATCTCAGAGAGAAGTGTTAAAAGCTACAGGTAAAAACTGGCAGCAGGGGACTGACAGGGGTATCTGCTAACGAAGCTGTCAGCACCTTCTGTGGCTCCTCTGAAAGCTAGCATACTAAACCCTAGGGGATTCCCTAAGGGATTACTTTGTACAGTATACTTAACTATTACATTAACAACGTAACTTCTTTCATTGTTATTCCACATTAAGTTTTTCAAAAGCTGTGAAGGTAAGCCTACCATCAAAGCCTGGCAAGATCATGGAGCAGATCCTCCTGGAAACTATGCTAAGGCACATGGAAAATAAGGAGGTGATTGGTAGCAGCCAGCATGGCTTCACCAAGGGCAAGTCATGCCTGACAAATTTGGTGGCCTTCTATGACAGGGTTACAGCATTCACAGATAAAGGGAGAGCAACTGATGTCATCTACCTGGACTTGTGCAAAGCGTTTCACACTGTCCCACACGATATCCTGGTCTCTAAATTGGAGAGACATGGATTCAACAGATGGACCACTTGGTGGATAAAGAACTGGCTGGATGGTCACACTCAAAGCGTTGCAGTCAATGGCTCACTGTCCATGTGGAAACCAATGACAAGTGACATTCCTCAGGTGTGGGTACTGGACTGGTACTATTTAACATCTTTGTTGGCAACATGGACAGTGGGATTGAGTGCACCCTCAGCAAGTTTGCCGATGACACCAAGCTATGTTGTGCAGTCACCACACTGGAGGGAAGGGATGCCATTCAGAGGGACCTGGAGATGTGGGCCCATGCAAACCTCATGAAGTTCAATCAGACCAAGGGCAAGGTCCTGCACATGGGTCCCAAGCACAAATACAGGCTGGGCAGAGAATGGATGGAGAGCAGCCCTGAGGAGAAGGACTTGGGGATGTTGGTTGATGAGAAGCTCAACATGAGCCAACCACATCCTGGGCTGCATCAGAAGAAGCGTGGCCGGCAGGTCAAAAGAGGTGATTCTCCCCATCTACTCCACTCTGGTGAGACCCCACCTGGAGTACTGCATCCAGCTCTGGAGTCCCCAACATAGGAAAGACATGGACCTGCTGGAGCGTGTCCAGAGGAGAGCCACGAGGATGATCCGAGGGCTGGAGCACCTCTCCTATGGAGACAGGCTGAGACAGTTGGAGAAGAAAAGACTCCGGGGAGACCTTATAGCAGCCTTCCAGTATCTGAAGGGGGCCTACAAGAAAGCTGGGGAAGGACTTTTTACTAGGGCATGTAGTGATAGGACGAGGGGGGATGGCTTTAAACTGGAAGAGGGGGGGATTCAGATTAGATATTGGAAGAATTTTTTCACTTTGAGGGTGGTAAGGCACTGGAACAGGTTGCCCAAAGAAGCTGTGGAAGCTCCATCCCTGGAGGTGTTTAAGGCCAGGTGGGATGGGGCTTTGAGCAACCTGGTCTAGTGGGAGGTGTCCCTGCCCATGGCAGGGGGTTGGAACTAGATGATCTTTAAGGTCCCTTCCAACCTAAACCATTTTATGAGTCTAAGAGGCCAGCAGAAGGCCTCTGCTATCATCATCTCTCCCGGAGCAGGATGCCTAGTCCTCTACAAGCAACAGTTTCTCTAGAGTATAGTGAAGGGCCTTGTAATTTACCAAAACAGCCTTTCAAGATATATTTTGTTGTTCTTAATCATTGTTTATCCTTTGCTCCTCTAAGACATAGCTACATTCACATGGGTCCACCCACAAGGAAGATGCACGGTTGCTTTCCTCCAAAAAGACAAGAAATGGAAGTTTTCTTCCTGGATTCAGATGCAATTACAGTAGGACCAAATGACAGTACAATGACTCCTGACATCCATGATTGTAAGGAGTGGTCCTGTAACCACTCCTCACAAATGCCGATTACTGAAGAATGAGGATAACCCTACAGAATAAACATTCCACTGTCACGAACAGGAGCAAAGTAGGCAGAATTCCAACCAAAGACACCAAAAGAACAGTTGTCTATACAAAATTAACACAGTTCACTCCCATTTACTAGAGATTGCTTCAGTATTTGCTATGCTATCCCTCCTTTTGGGATAAAAAGATTCCTTACTTGTAATTATTTACCAAAACGTTTTCCATACACTTTCATATTGCAAGTGTCACTATTTGTAGCAGTTTGAGCCACAAAAATATTTATCTGTGGTAGCATGCCCCGAACCCTGCCCCTTCCCATTGCATACCTGTTGTCATAAAGGCACAGTGAATGATCTCCTCAGTTTCTAGAATCCTAAAAGATTAAGGGGCTCAAAAGAACCTTGAGTAGGAAGAGCTGGGAATTGTATATACAGAGTAGGGATCTTTACATGCAGTTTCAAACAAGAAACTTTTACATGCTTGCATCGTTGAGTCATAGGTGATTACACAAGAAAGGATCCAAACACATCTGCTAGAATAAAGAGTGATGCTAAAAGGCTACATTTCCAAAGGCAGCAGTACAGCAGGAATTTTCAACACATACTCAATGCTAAAAAGAACTCCTAACAATATTTCAGTCACTTCAACTGTAGTAGAACATACTAGAATCAACACTAGCATTTTCATGTTACCATTTCTAAGAGGTTTTATGCAGTTCTCCAATGAGATAATCTGTATCAGAGTAAATTATTGCTTTAACTTCTCAGCTAGACATAATCAAAAGATTTTGTCCCAGTAACAAAAAAGTAACAACAGTTGTGTAATATCCAAGGCACACAGAATGGCTTCAGCCCTTGAACAGCATGGCTAAGGAAAAAAAAAGAAAAAAAAAGAAAAAAAAAAGGGAAGTAGATTCATATTCTGATCACTGAAACTCAGAAGCCATCTTAGCCATTGGTACAGACCACTAGCTCATCTGGAAATGAAGGGCAGGGGCAGCAGAGGGAGCAGAATAGAGAGAGGAGTTGTGATAACTCAAATGTCTCCAATCCTTCCAGCCAAAATGAAAGTACCAGTAAAACTACCTTCCCTGCAAAGAAGGGAGCAAATGGCTTAAACTTTTGCTCCATCAATGTAAGAGCACAAGTCATACATCACTGAAGCATCAGTTTTTAAAAGTAGGAGGAAGGGGGAAAGAGACAACAATTTACTCTTTATAAACATAAAGTAAAAGATCTTGTGTGCAATGCAGGTATTTTTGTCAGATTGACCTTTGCTGTACAATATCTAAAGGTCACATTCCTCCAAGACATAATTTCAAATGTTACTAAATAAGCTTGCTAAGGAGAAAGTTATGTTCTTCCTTATAGGAAGAAACCTTTCCACATGATGGCAAAGTGCTGCCTAGCAGAGCTTCTCCTCCTGACCAGGACATCTCTAGCACACAATGAAAATCCATTCTCTAGTTCTGAGTACAGTTCAGTAGAAATACTGCACGTCAACCACAAGTCTAACATAAGCAGACCAAGAATAGAGCAATGCCCTACAACTCCCCACAGATAATCAGGAGATTCTTTCACCTGGCTTGCCCAAACTAAAAGTCATTTTTCAGATCACTGTTGAGACAACAGAAAGCAAAGACATCTCTGAGGGAAGACACCTTCAGTAAAACACATCTGAAAGAGTTCCTGAAAAAAGAGATGCTTTGTTATGGTAACCTGGCATAGTTCTTCACTTCTTCCCACCCTTGGGACTCTACATACTGACGTAGGGTCTTCAAGAATATTTTATCTCATTGACACAATAACCCAGGATAGTTCACTTCCCTCTGTCAGCTGCACCCACCTTTGAATGGGTGCCAACCTGACGGCCCGCTGCGGATCTTGGAATTTGGACAACAGCACCTGCATTACATCAGGGAGTTTGCTAACGAGCAAAACAGGACACTGCATATGTATGATATGTTAATCAGCGCAAGTTTTATTATCCATCCCTGTGGTGCATTCCTTTGAGCTTCACTCCAGAGCAGGGTTCCATTGCGTTGGGTCCCCATTTGATTAGTGTGGGTGTCCTAGGGCTCCCACCACAGTATTGCTATGCTTTCATTAAAGCCAAAGCTTTCACTTGCTGAGTGTTGTGCCTTGTTCCTGAGGGATCCGCCCCTGCTTCTCCCTCATAACAGATACCCAACACCATCTGGAAGATGGAACCACTTGAGAAGATAACACTCCAAGGATATTATCTACCTCATCCAAGTATTCAGGATTTCTCTGATACAATGTTGTGATCACAAAAAAATCTGAGAAATTATGTACACATACATACTTTCAGCCTCCTGCTACGTATCATAGAAATAAGAGCTGCTGTAAGGCCCCAAATGGAGGGAGATCCTCACTGAAACATTCAGTTGCTTCAAAAACAGAAGAATGAATACTGAGAACTGATCTTATGAACAAAATATTCTCACTAGGCTGGAAGTGAAACGTAGCAGTGAAAAGTTTGGGTGCTGAGATCAGATAAGATCTCCTGGAATTCATTATAACATTTGCAGAATAGAGCAGATTTAAAGTAAATTGTGTCCAGAAAAAATAGGGTTTTTTCCTCCAGAAAAACAGTGAATTATTGAGTTAGGTAGATTACAGTGTTGTATTTCTCCTCTGGTAGACAATAATTATTGCCAGGGTCCTAGTGAATTCCTCAACATTATACAAAGGCTGAAAACTAGAATCTACACTGAAACAACCTACCAGAAAACAAATGCACTCTGAAGTACAAGTTCTAATCAAGACAGGGTAGCAGGGCATTACAGGTCAAGAAATATGCAACAATGTGCCTACTGGAGCTAAGGAATCAGTTCTACTGAAGCAACCATCTTTAATTTATTTTTTTTTAATTAATGATTAGCTCAAGTTCTCTCATACATAGGATACAGTAACATATTTAGTGCACAAATTCTTACAAGAAAAGCAAATAGCCAAAAGATATGGCTATCTGAAATGCTGTCAGGATTAAAGCATCTAAGGTCCCTGTCTTGACAGATAAGCAAAACCTCCCTTATACAAGCAGATGCTCTTTTGATCAAGCAACAAGCTGTTTCAGGGAGATACATTAGCTCCAAAGAAGGTGACAGAAAAACAGCTAGGAGATAAAGGTTCTCAGCAGTCACTCTCAGTTTGGCTTAGGATCTCAGTCTTACCCAAAAAACTGTTCCCTTCTCAAACATTCCAATGCCTTTATGTTTCAAATCTTGTGCTGATATTTGTAACTTCCTTTCTATTGTCAGTATGACGCATGACTAGCCCTACCCAGAAGTCTGTCTATGCATCTTCAGAAATTGAAGAACTTTGCAACCAATCTTTTCTGCAAGAGATTTAGTGTCTGTAAAAACTTCTCTCAAACATTTGGAAGTAGCTGACAGACTGTATTCCCTCGGTGTGCCCAGACAGAGACAGAAAGACACATGAAGAATGGTAAATGCTAAACAAGCAGGGTACAGAAAAAAATAACCCTCCTTCAAGATTAACATTACAAACTTCAGAGTGTGTCTACGTCACACAACCAAACACAGCAGAGAGGCTCCAATTCAGCCTTAACTTATGTTGAAAAAATAGTAGTTGTTTAGATTAAATAAGTAAGTCTTAATTAGAATTAATTACTTAGGATTAAAATATGGCATGATTTATGCTGTTTGCCTAGCTTTACTTGGCATGAATAGCTAGATTTGCTGAAGCCTTTAGGGCGCAACAGAGTTAATTTTCTTAGTAATTTTCCTAGCCACTGGTATACAGTGCTGTGTTTAGTCTTTTAGTATGACAAAAATGTTGATAACACACTGATGTTTTGGTATTTTTTTCCGCTAAGTCTGGGACTTTTCAGTTCCCCATGTTCTGCCAGCGAGCACAAGAAGCATAAACCAGAATATAAGGAGGCTATATCAGCAGAGACTGCAAATCAACAAGATAAGAGCAGTCAACAGTCTGCCTGCACATGGAAAAAGAATCCAATAAGGCGTTACAAGATCCCAAACCAAAAATCACCATTGAACTAAAAGGCACATGAACAGCGTGTGAAGAGCATGTGAGCGGCAGGTGTATAGAACACAAGGGTATAATTGCCCAGGGATTTCTTTGTTCATTGTCCCTCTCTGGAGGCACCCAGCTAGCTGACCTTGCTGCCATAGCTTGCAATTAAATTATTTATTTTTATAAAATGCAATGCCTGAGAATCTGCTGCAGGAAACCTAGGGTTGAGCCTGAAGAAGGAGGAAGCACGCCCAAGAGTAAGTGTGTGTGTGAGGAGTTGAAAGGGGCAACTGTCAGCTCAGTGGAGTCAGCCACTGCAAAGGAACTCTGGTCCTAGCAGTTAAAGACTCAGGTGGTGTGTGTGTGACTCTTTGAATGGTGTGTGAATGCTCAGACAGCAGCTTCTCCTTTAACACTTATGCCAAAGCATTCAAAGGGCAGAATGTAGTGGTATAAGAATTTCAAAAAGTGGTATAATACAAAGAATCTGAAACAGTTTAAGCTAGTGACAAAGGAAGCAGATTTCTGTCTTCTGAGTTTCATTTCACTGCATGACACTGGAGACAGATTTCAGGAGTATTTTATCCGAGAACAGAACTAAGTGGTTGAGTAAAAGCAGACAGCTAATGCTTGGAGTGCTTCTTCTATTTGACTGCTCAGCCAAGCACAGATGATAGAAGACGAGACATTTGCTGGTGTGTAAACACAGCCACAGAGCTTTGCATCTTGATGAACTGATTTAATTGATTGGTCTTATACTTATGTATCCAAACCTGGAAATTAGTTTTAGGTAGAATACTAGAAAGAATCAAAACAGTTAGCGGGATTATACAAAGCACCCAAAGAATCCTGGAAAAAAAAAAACAACATTTTTTTAATTTAAAACTTGCTTTGTTAGTCTTCCAACGTAAGAAACACATGAACTTTACTATTACATATATATGAGACAGAAAATGTCTGCAAGAGAGAATACCAACCTTCAGCTTGTGAAGCTGGTGATCGTGCCCACTTCTTAATGCAATTCAGGTGGAATACATGGTAACAATTCTGACAGCTCCATACCGGGGCTACTATTCGGACCACCTCACAGCATACCATGCACTCATACTTCTCTGTGGTCAGCTGTTCAATCAACGACCCTGCAAATAAAATATATTACTTGTGCATGAAACATCAGCTAGCTAAGAAACAAAATTCAAATGAAATTCCAAGATTTCATTTAAATTATAAACAGAACTTATGTTTCCTGTGTGGCTAGAAGCAAGACATTAGTTTACTCCTGAAAGGTTCCAGTTTAACACTTGGTATGCATTTCTCTAGTTTCAGAGCACAAAGAGGAAGTATGAAATGCCTACAGAAGTGGCAACGATAATTCCTGTTGATGAACAGCAATCATCATGACTTTACAAATTAGGGAAAAGTTTCAAACTTGGCAGAATTTTGAAGATTTACTCATCACTTAATGTGGGAAATTTATCTTCACTTAAATTTTAAACCAAAAAGCTAAAAGCTCTTAACTACAGAAGTTTCAGCCAAAATTAAATTTAATTCCCATCCTAAAGTATTCCTGCAAAACCACACAACAAATATTAACAGCAAAGTACCTGGAATACAGAAATAAGCCCCATAAACTGACTGCTTTAGGCATGGAATCACTGGGAAACAATAGTCAAAGTACAGGGCCTTTTGAGCCGTATGAAAGAACATGAAAAAGAACTCCAAAAATAAAGCAAGAACTCCACACGAAAGACAAAACAGCCTGAAAACATAGATGTGCAACCATAACAAAGGCACCACATAACTTCAGTTCTGACAGATTAACTCTCCCATTAAAGTAAGGCTTTAGAAATGCTATTTGCTCTATGCCCACAGAATTTTAAAATATCTTAATTACAAGTGTAAAGTGTAAAAAAGAATCATTTTTATATGGTGTCAATACAAGGGAAGGACATAATGAAAGACAAAAAAACGAAAATAAGAAAAGAAAAATTACTATCAATTCAAAATGTGCTTGTACCACACATGACTGAAAGCAAGCCCATGTCTGCCCTCCTTAATAGGATATAAGCACTTTCAAGTTTCTTTTCCAGCTCTGCTGCATCAAGCACCACAAGCTTTAGAATTAACAGTCATTTCTGCTTTCGGTACCCCATGAATATCACCTGCTGCAAAGAAAGTATCCCCACCTAAAACATACTTCTATTCTTCAGAAGAATAAAGCTATACCATACTCAGAAAGGGTGGCTGTTCCATAAATAGTTAAAAAGCACAGACTCAGTCCCCCGAAAATAGTGGTAGATACCATTTCCAAAATAGCTCCCAACTAAAGCATGCAAAGAAAGACTACCATTTTGGAGGGGGAAGTTCCTTAAGTTCCTCGTAAAAGATTACTACTTCTCTTCCTGCTTATTGCACAGTTTTTTAATTTAATAATAGTGCTGGGAGAAAGACTGAGGTATCTTTAATGTGATGATTCAAGTAGAATCCAGAAGCATGAAAGTTAATGTATTTAACTTAGCAAGGATCAAGGAGGATCTTGATCCTTGAGCTTCTCCTAAGGGAACAACAGTTCTGACTGGAGCTATCTTAGGCTTCCTGATTATGCTACTACTTTCTCATCTCTGAAAGAGCTGCTGAGAAGCAAAATCTTCAAAAGATTCAATACCACAGCTAAGGTAATAGGAATTAGTCTACCTGTCTCTACCATTCTGGGCAGCAAGAGATCAGGTTGAGATGCTTTGTAAAAACCAACTAAATATAATTCTTAGTGTTTGCTCAACCGGAAAGGGACACACACATGCCCCCCCCCCAAATCTGTCTCCTTATTGCCTCCGAAAGAAAACAGGACTTCTGTTGAGTGCTGTGAATAACACGAGATTATTTTCTCAGTGCACACTTAAGCTTAAATAAAACAGTAAGAAAAAGCTACCTACGTTGTCTAGAAACAGAAACCAGTACTGTGGCATTGAAGAGATTAATTTGATTTCCATTTAATGTTCTAAATCCTTAATGGTAGGAGTTGGCAAAAAATTCACTCGGGCAGTCAAAACCTGTGGGTCTGCTTTACACTGTCAACGGCACATATTTCTATTCTCAACTTCCAAAAATAGTATCCAGAGACTTTCTCTACCTACCTTTTGATACTACCATTGCAAAAAAAGAGAAAAAAATCCAGTTAGGAGGACAACACAGTTCCTCTATCAGGCATTTTCCTAATTCTACATAAAACATGAGAAAATTTATTCTGCAAAAATCAGTTTTAGGATTGTCCCTCTCAAGTCCCATTGTTCAGAATGCTCAGAATTTTACTCCCTGCTCCTGCAACACACATGTTTTAACCTGGTGCCTGACCAGGCCATCATTTGCAGTTTGGTAGTGAAAAAAAACCAAACCAAAACACAACAACAACAAATTTAAACAAGACCTGTTCATCCCTAGTAAACTTACAGAACACCTCCGCACTCTGAAACCTCACATTTACATTTAATTCTACTCTCTGAAACCGATACTGTCCTAATGTGAAATAATAAGCCTCTTCATCTAGTCAAATGTGAAGGCAGTTTAAATTATTCATAATCGTATGTTTTATACAGGAGTACAGGACAGTCTAGAAAGCTTACCTGTATGAGTTTCTTTGTTTTTTGGTACATCACTTTGCTTTTTCCAGTACTGGGTCCAGCTGAAATGAAGTGCAGGTGCCTGATCCCCCTTTAGCAGGAACTTTCTTCCATTACACCTGACAGAATCTGACAACTGATGCCTGATTTCACTGGTCAAGTTTTCATCATTTTTGTGAACAGAGAACTCTTTCTTCCTCTCATTTTTATCTTTTGGAGCATACGCAAGTGAAGACTTCTTACCTACTTTTGTATTTTTACTACGGTAAGAATCATGTCTTTTCTGACTCTCCTTTTCTACCGGGGGTTTATTCCATACGGGCTTCCGGGGGTATCTTTTGTTTACATAATTGTAGCCTTTCTGCTCATCCCCACTACCAACAGACGCATCACAGAATGCCTTTCCAACAGATGATTCTGAAGAGTCAGACTGAGTCAAATCCAAAGATGGAACATTTTCAAACAGCTCTACTTTCTGTTTAGAGCTCACTCTCTTTTCCCGGTCATGTACTTGCTTTCCCTTCTCCCTGAAACCTCTTCCAGATGCATGCATCAGATGTGTTTTCTTTGGCTTTGCTCCTCTGCTATCTGCATTAGGTACCTCCCTGTCACTCTCTGAGGAGAGAAAGTCATTGTATCCTCTAGGAGGTGCTCTTCTCCCAGGTACTATTGCAGCATCTGAACTTCCTGGAGCTGCAGCAGCATCAGCAGTACTTTGCCTTATTTTACTTCTAGTATATGCGCTATCATTTCTTGATCTGTGCCATCTCTGGCTTTGCAAGTTGCGATTCTTCAAACTTTTACTGGTACCAAAATATTGGTGGAAGTCTTCAGAATTCCCATACTGACATTCTGGATTACAAAAGCTATGATGTTTTGTGGAAGAGGTTTCATAATCTGTACTTCTTTCAGAAGACAGACTAGGAAATGGTAAATTACTTCTATTCTGATTACTGTTAGAGTCTTTCCTATCTTTATTTACCCATTTTATGTCTGGAGGTTGTCCTTCTCCTGGAATGGAATCAGCAGCATCAGGATTGAAATTCAATGCACCTAAAAAGTGAAAAAATAAAAACACATGTATAAGACTATTAAATAGTAAGCATTTCTTTTCAGCAAAATTATCACACATGCAAAGGCCCAGAAGTTCAATCAATTCCACACTTGACAGAACAACTGCAAACAAGTTCCCAGATACTAGAGCTAAATCATACAGCGCTTCATGTAAGTTACCTTCTCTTGTCATCTTTAGAGAAAGACCCAGAGTTAAGAAAAGAATATAAAAACATAAGGCGAAGAAAAACACTTGAAGCAGCACTGTACATATACTAGACATGCAAGTGTGATAATCGGTGTTTAACATGTGCTGAAGTTTTTCCTAGCATGTTTACATACAGACATGAACCTAAAGAAAAAGAGGTCCTTCAAATACAATGTCTACACCTGAGAGTTTAATATTACACAGAACTTCAAATATAAATTAAAATTCATCAGCCAAACAGTAGCAATAGCAAATGCTTGCGTGAACTCTGATTACACTGTTCTACATATAGACATATTAAATGGTAGAGGGACTACCCAGCACAGCTTTGCAAAATTAGTTTTCTGTTATGAGGCCATCAACATGAACTACGCTTCTACTTGAGAGGTCTCCTGTCATTTCTATGTCTCTGGATAAAAGAAAGAGGTGTACATTAGAAATCCTTTGTTGCTCAATTCTGTATCATATCATGCCAGCAGGGCCTGCCTGCAACAAGAATTCTCAGGTGAATATCAGGGCTGTGGCAGATTAGTTAAGTCTTGCACAGTACTGTAAAAAAGAGGAGAGGCTTCTAAAATCTCATGGAGGTAGTGGCCATTTTACAAGATAGGTAGGTTACCTCTGACAGTAGGGCACGTGCAGTTTATTCCTGATTCATGACAATTCAAAGAAAGAATCAAACACTACGAACATAAGAGACACTGCAAAAGGCTAATGCTATTTGGGTCTCTCAACTACCTATTCTTTTAACTTTTCAATAACGATTGTGGAAATTAACATTCTGAAGGGAAGAACAAACCAGAACACTTCAAAGCATTAATAAATTTTTCTCAGTGAATTTCATTTACTTTCAAATGAAAGAGTTTTTTTAAACCTCTAGGAATGGTCATAACTACTATGAAGAAGTTGATGGCTAAAGAAAAAAATATAACATACAACTTTGTGGAAGCAAAGCTTTAAGCTTACTAAAAGTTAGGAATTTAAAATTACATTTGAGGATGTTCTTAACCGCATAACCTAATTCATACTTGTTTTTAAAGAGAGACTCAGTTGAAATCACTTTGGGTTTTTGTCTTTGCAAAAACAATATATACAATGATATATTATTTTAAATCATATTATTTATATTTAATATATCAGTATATATTAATATTATAGTATATGTTATATTAATAACATTGTATATTATTATAAGCTATGCTATATAATATTATACATTAATATTACACTAGATATAAAAGGCAAATACAAAGTGTTTGGTTGTTGGGGTTTTTTAAGCCATAATACTAACCTGATTTTGAGACAACAGAATCAGAACACCAGACAGAGGTCTTTCAAAATAGCTGGGGATTCAATTAAGAATCACTCTTAACTCAAGGGGAGGGTAAGTGGAGAGGAAGGTGCTGGTCTCTTCTACCTGGGATCCAGTGCCAGGATGGCGGGAATGGCCCAAAGTTTTGTCCATCAGGGAAGGTTTGGACTTGACATGAGGAAACATTTCTTTACCAAAAGGGTGGTCAAACCCTGGAACAGGCTTCCAAGAAGGGTGGTTGATGCCCCGTAGTTGATGCCCCATGCCTGTCAGTGTCTGAGGCATTTGAACAACACTCTTAATAATATGCTTTAAATTTTGTTCAGCCCTGAAGTGGTCAGGCAGTTGGACTCAATGATCACTGAAGGACCCTTCCAGCTGAACTATTGTGTTCTATCATTAGAAGTGCAGACCCTAGCAGGTACAAAATAACAGGCTTATACACCTGAAAGAATCTGGGCTGCAAGCAGTTCACCTGGAAACATTGTATTTTGCTCATCTTCACGCATGTATCCTGTGTAAAGAACTCAAAATATAAAGTTGTCCTTTTTATTTTCTACAACTACACTTTCAGTTCTCCCAATGTTTTGCAAGTTTCTTTTCTATCACTAATAAAAAGGACTACAAACATAAACAGTAGTCCTTTTACATTACAATGCAAACAGCAGTCATTCAGTACAGATTATTTAAAATAGTTTCACATATTTTGATTTGAAGACAGGCTGCAATCCTATAATTACATAAAAACTTCATTTGAAACAGCCCATTTTATTAGTTGGTTTAAGATTTCTTTTGTATATCCTAACACTTAAAGTCTGATGGACAGATGTAACAAGGGAAACCAAATGGCTTCTTAAGGTTTAATAAAAACATGTTTTTCAAAAATCACACAGCTCACACCTAAAAAGTGTATTCTATTATTAAAGACTAATGTTTCTTTGGTTATGAGATGTGGTATGTAAAATGTATGCATGAACTATAAACAAACTGCTGCGGAGGGCTTTCAAATGAATGCAGTAAACAAGCTTGATTAGATATGTTTTGCAGATCAGTAAAACATACTATCTTATACTGACATAAAAAAACACGCTGGACTTGGCTTTAAAATGCTGGTTTTCTCAAATACAGTCAAATTGACTTTTGAGCATGGCCTCCAAGAAGCATAACCAGGACTTGAAATGTAGCTGTGGAAGTGCTATTTTTGAAAGCACTTTCCAAATAATCTATTAAGTTTGAAGAAACAGATGGGAAACCAGGATTCAGATATTTAAAAGCACTTCCAAAACATGAATAATTCATTAGGACTTTTTATATCACCCATGAATAGGATTCCTATTCTTACTGTCAGCTTTTACATTATAAAAAAATACCAAAGTGGTAAATTCTACTCAAACTGATTTCTGTCTGCCAAGACAAGAAATGGCAAAATACATATACAAGTGTAATAATCAGTAGCTAACATTGGCTCAAATTTCCTCTGACATGTTTTCATGTGCACATACAAAAATCCCAAGAAAAAGGGAACCTCCAAAGCTAGATTCCAGCTCGTATTTCTATAAAATAAACAAAGAAAACCACAGTACCTTTAGAAGCAACCTCTACATTGCAGATTTTAATATCCCTAAGAGTTTGAATGTGAATTAAAACCAAGCATGTGAAACTTAGACAGTTTCATGCCTGCTCTGCCATAACATTACTTATTACACCACTTCAGCATTAACTGTCGACAGAGCCAGAATGCCATGGCAAAGTTAGGTAGTCTGTGTGAGCTATCCTTCAGAAAAATAATTTGATAAGGACACTTTTAAAAATATTAAGCAAATTGGTAAGTACATTTCTAATTTTAATAAGTACAAGCTCTGCTTCAAAAATAGAGCTTATTTTGAGGACCAATACAGCCATCAAACTTCATAACTTCAGTACTTTTTTCATGAAGACATCAATAATGACATTTGAAGGTGCCACTTAAAGACATCATGCCTAAGTGACATTTCTTAGCACAGCTTCAGCAAGCTAAATTCCATTAGATTTTCAAGAGCCGTTAAACGATGTACTTTAATTAGGCAGAGACTGTAAGAAGTTGATAATTAAGAATAAATATAAGAAAGAAAAAAAAATATTGAAGAAGTCCAGCCAGAAAGAAATACAACAGGTACAAGAGTCCACAGGGTAGCCCCTTAGGTGTCAGAGGTAGTACTTCTATATTCTTAAATTAATTCAGCTTTATCTCCTAGATAGGAAGAACTCTGATTTTCCTTCTGAAGCTTCAGATCAATACAAAACTGGAACTAAATAAACAATACTTATTAGTACTAGTCTTTCTGACTGAACAAGCAGTTATTTTTTAATTGACCACTTCTTACTGAGATAAATATAATTTAACCAAAAACAGTGTCACCTTGAGTACTGTGTGCAGTTGTGGGCTCCACAATATAAGAAGGATATAAAAATATTAGAATGTGTCCAAAGGAGGGCAACAAAGATGGTGAAAGGACTAGAGGACATGACTTACTAGGAGCAGCTGAGGATACTAGTTTTGTTCAGCTTGGAAGAGAGGAGACTGAGGGGTGACCTTATTGCTGTCCACAGCTTCCTCAAGAGAGGGAGTAGAGAGGGAGGTGCTGACCTCTTCTCCCTGGGATCCATTGATAGGATGCAAGGGAATGCCTTAAAGCTGCATGAAGGGAAGTTCAGATTGGGCAGTATCAGGAAAAAGTTCTTCAATGAAAGGGTGGTCAAGCACTACAAAAAGCTTCCCAGGGAAGTGGTCAAGGCCCGAAGCCTTTCAGCGTTCAAGAAGTTTTTGGATAATTCCCTTAGGTATCTGGTTTAACTTCTAGGTTGCCCTGTGTGGAGTCAGGAGTTGGACTCAATGACCCTTGTGAGTCCCTTCCAACTCAGGATATTCTATGATTATATGTTCTGTTTATATGCTGGCTCCCAGTAGAAGACAAAGAAATGTCTTCAGTTTTAAAACAATTCAAATAACCTGTTCTTTCACCTAAAGACAGATAACAGTACAGAGTACATACACAACAATCTGTTTGTGTTAGCACTGCATATACCCACACAAGAAATGGTCCAGTGAGCTGAACACAAAGCGCAAGATACAGGGAAGACACTTGCTGCTGGTCTTATGGTAGCTTATTACACTGTAGCCCAGAAAAAAAACAACCAACAAAACAAAACAAAAAAAAACAACCCCAAACCATAAACCCCCCCAAAAAAGGAATGGCGCATTATGGAAATCTGAGGCTTTCCCCATTATCATTGGAAGCTTTAAACCTCTTCCTCAAAGAACACCAAGCTTGATCAGAGAAGACAGAAAAGATCATTTTATATATTCACCTACAGCATCCTATCATTTCCAGAGATGACATAGATTTACAAAAGGTTGGATTTCTTCCTAAACAGGAGTTACACTGTTTCAGGCTTAAAGACTCAAGCAGTGCAACCCATTTTCATGCAAAACAATCCGCCAGCCTGAAACTTATTGTTTATTCCAACTGTAATAGCTCATCTAAATAAAAGATATGCTCCCTTCCCACAACTCTTGCCAGAAATTACTAGAGAAAGATTAACATGTAAACCCATCATTACCACAGAATCACAGAATGGCTGCAGGTAGAAGGGACCTCTTGAGATCATCTAGTCCAAATACCCTGCTCCAACAGGGTCAGCTAGAGCAAGTTGCCCACGACTGTGTCCAGCTGGGTTTTGAATATCTCTAAGGACAGAGAAGCCACCACCACTCTGAACAACCTGTTCCACTGTATGATAATCCTCACAGTAAAAAGGCCTTTTCTTGTGTTCATATGGAACTTTATGTGTTTTAATTTGTATTTGTTGCCTCTTGTCCTTTCACTTACTACCACTGAGAAGAATCTGATTCCATACTCTTTACTCCCCTGCATTAGGTATTTGTACACTAAAATCACTCTGAGACTTCTCCAGACTGAACAGTTGCAGCTGTCTCAGCCTCTCCTCATATAATGGATGCCCAAATCTCTTAATCATCTCCATAGCCTTTTGCTGGATTCACTTCAGCATGTCCATGTTTTCCTTCTACAGGGGAGCCTTGAACTGGATGTAGTGCTCCAGAGGTGGCCTCACCAGTGCTGAGCAGAGGGAAGGGTGAACCTCCCTTGACAACCTGGCAATGCTCTTCCTAATGTAGTCTAGGATGCTTTCGGCCTTTCTTGCAAAGAGGGTGCATTGCTGACTCATGGTCTGCATATAGTCCACCAAGGACCCCAAGGTCCCTATCTGCAGAGCTTCTTTCCAGCTGGTTAGACCCCTGTGTATACTGGAGCACGGTGCTATGTTTCTTTGTCTTTTTATGCTACTGTTCAAATTCAGTGCATCCACATTCTGAACAGAACCTGAAGTTTTAGCTAGCCCACTACAACTTCGCCATAAGTAGCTTCACCACCCTAAAAGAAGTATCTACTATGGAATGGATTTTGCATAACAATAATAATTGTATTATAAGTTTTCACTTTCCTGTTCACCCTTACAGTGGGCTACTCAATGCTTTATAGCAACTGCCTGATATCGTCAGTTTAATGATGCATTGTATCATGTATAATGACCCAGCTGTCACTGAGAAGGCAAAAAAACAAAACTACATTCAACAGCAATTATGGTAACTGATGGGAAAAAAAAATAATCCATTGATAGCTATTAAATACAAATACCCCCTGTCCCTTCTAGGTACACAGGGCTGGAAGCTAGAAAGGTGAATGTGAATAATCATTCTACCATTGCCTTGTTTCTTATATTCTTCCCCTTTGCCTCTTATACTCATTCCCTGGGTCTCAATAATTGTTCACTATTGGCAAAATACCCTGGATGGGGTATCTGCCATGACCCAAAACTGTCATTCTTCAACCTCAACTACTTCCCCTTATCTACCCTGAAAGCAGAAATATCTTCCATATTTAAGCTCTCAAAATAATACATTCATTGTGTCCATGAGGCTGCAGGGCAAAAGCCAGTTCCCATCCAAACACCACAGAAGCACAATTCAAAGTTACTTACAAGATGGGTCTTGATAACATAGTATGTATCACCATAATAAGGAACGAACTCCAGAAGTTAATGCCATGTGGCAATATATGTGTTAGCTTAAGTATTACAAAGCAAATGTAGAAATGGCATACCATCCAGACTAGTCTACTGCTTTTCAGTAAAGCTATTTTTAGCTCAGTATACCTATTTAAGACCCTTTATTCCAATACGTATACACTGTACCAAAGGTTTCAGGGCCGGAGCTGATTCACAGCCTGACAGCATTGAAGATAAAGAGATAAGCAGACGTTTGCCTGCAACAGCTTCTCTTTACTGAAACGATCAGTCTCTGCTTTCTGAACCATGTCCCAGGCTATTCCACTTCGCACAAGGCAGCTGTGGATCCATTTTCATCCCATCAGAAAACAAACTCAAATAACTGTTCTATCATGACAGCTAGGCTGCCAAGAACAGAGGAGAAGAGATGCTATTTAGGATATAGACTCATGATAACCTTAATCTAAATTATCAACAGGATGCTACAAAAGTAGAGATTAATATTTTCTTCTTCACCCCAGCCACAAAAGTGCACAACCCTTCCTGGCAGAAATCTAACAACTCTATGAACAATGAGTTACCTTATCAAGTGACCCCAAAGTGACACTGATCACCCAAGAAGTCTACCCAGACTGGAAGAAAATCAAGAGACATGATGAAAACACTAAATATCATTAATGACTCTGGGCAACAATGTTATTTCTAGTTACACACTCAAGACACAAGTGAGGCTGGAATATGGATCTTGAAAGGCTATTCTCCCTCCTCCTCAGCAGCCACACCCAGTAAAACGAAAGTTAATCCATACCTCCATCATAAAAGCCAGCAAGGAAAAACAAACAAACGAAAAAAATCTTTTATTGATCTTCTGGCGTTCAATCCCACATCAGGTCAGGGCCCTAAGCCGCTCTCCACCCGTGAGCCCTCGCCTAGATCACTCTGGGCTGGTGGCACCTGCTGTAGGCAGTAACCTCCTACACGCCCCAGACCTCTGCTCCTAGATCCCAGCAGGACCGCGCGAAACACCGCAATTTTACAGCGGCCCGTGGGGCCAGGGCAGGTCAGGCTGCCCTGTGCAGACAGCATCACCCTCTGCTGGATTTCACGGGCACGGGTGGGCAGAGAGCAGTAAGTTTTCCAGGAACCCACCGGCTCTTTGTATTTTTTTCTGGCGTTCCCGTTCGTTTGTCACATACTAGAAGCTCGCACGTTCCTCCTCAGGCAAAGTCTCCCGAAGGCGCCCTGCGGCAAAGGCCAGCCCAGCCATTTTGAACGCCACCAGCGCCGCAAAGTAGCGGCGGGCGGGAACGGGGCAGCGGCAACAGGTGGTGCCACAGCCCGCGCCCCTCGACACGCCAGCGNCCCTCCCCGTCCCCCCGACCACAGCAGCCGCACTTACCTCCGCCGGGCCGCGCCTCCGCCATGCCAACGCAAGGCCCCCGCCCTCCCTTCCCAAGGTCCAGCTTCCTGGCCGCCGCGCACGCGCACAGCTCGCACCGACTCCCCCCGGCGGACCGCGGCTATACATGCGCAGCCGCATTGGAGCTGCGAGCGCGTGCGGGAGAGCAGAGGCGGGCAGGAGGCGGGAGGGGTGGGCGCGGGCGGGAGCGGGGGAGCAGGGTTGCGTGCTCTGTGGGGACCGCCGGGCGAGGGTAGCTGCCTCGCCCGGCGCCGTAATAAGCGGGAAATGGGGAACCTTGTCGGATACTGCAACGGAGGAAGAAAGGAAAACTAACGGCGACAAAAAAATGCGAGCGCTGGCAATAAATTGGCCATTTGCTTGGCAATCAGTTTGCCTGCTGCGGCCTTTCCCTGAAATGGGCTTACTGTACTGGCTGCATTCTAGAGCCCGTCTAACCGGGCCCAGAGCAGGAGGGTGGGTACAGGACAGCTCGTCGCTCTGTCTCAGTGCGTAAAAGGGGTGCTTTCTCTAGGCACAGGGTAGAAAGTAGGGATGTGTCGTCAGGCTATCTGTTGCATCCTGCATGCCCTGCTCTACGCAGGTGGCAGAGCCACACACTTGTCATCCCAAATGAGTGCTGGAACTTAAGCTTCTGTTGGAAAGCCCGCACAAGGTTTTCCATACTTCAACTGGTGCTGCAGACAAATCTTGCCATGCTCCAACTATAAATACTCCGTAGAGCTGCATGCTTTGTCATACTGCAGGTTTCAGCAGCGGTGTTTAACCATCGTATGATTCACACCTCCCTGCAGAGGTTTGCAGTGCCATGGTTACAGTATATCTACAGAACGGTTTTACATCTACAGAATGCTTTTACTGCTGCAATGTGGCTCCAGAGTCCTTGCAGAGCTGCTGAACTTTTCATACTCTGCAGAGTAAGTTCAGGGTTCCATAGCAACTGCAGCTCTGAAGAATGGCACCTCAGGAGCACTGCTGCACACGGTCTCTCCCTTCTGCCCTCCACACCCTCCTGGTGAAATTCTCAGATCAAAGTTTCATTTGCTGCATAGTTTTTCCCCTCCTAGTGGGCAAAGTTCATGGCTCCAAAGCCCTTAAAGAACCAGTGGGCTTATTGCAGAAATGCTAGCTGTTGAAATGCACCCCTGACTCCTGCCACTGCTGCAAAGGAAGCTTGCAAACCAGTATGGCAACAGCCTTATGAAGATGCTACATGTTTTGCCATGGATTTTGAGTGTGTTCGAAGTGCTTTGCTGTATGTAAACATAGTGACCATCCGAGGTTGCAAAGAAAGATATGTGGCAGCGGCATCCTTTCAGAGATGATGCATGGTTTACCTGCTGCTGTCAAGAAACTTGCAATAGTCCTCTGATTCCCATATACTTCTCTGTCACTACTGTAGAGATATGACTATAATATTCACATAGAACTATTACAAATTTTAACACTGCTTTACATGAATACCACAGCACTACCACTTCAATATCCACACTGTTTTTTGCTACCACCAAAAAAAGAGTTGTGGTATGGAAAGCACTGTAGGGATTTGCACCTGTATGAGCTGCTGCACAAATGCCAAAGATTAGGTCTATACAGCTTTTCCTTTGTTCCCCCTGTTCCCTTTTTATCTAAACAGTTCTGCTTCTTTTTTTTTCCTTTCTTGTCTTAAATTTGCACTGGGCCAATCCCATCCCCTCCTGATAGCCTAACTCAATTGCCCAGCATTTCTGTACAGACTAGTTTTCTGTAGGTTGGCCAAAATCATCTTTTTATCTTTTTCCTCATCATTTCTCCTTTTCAGTGCAGGGATAGGGGCAAGGATCTCCCCACTATATCATACACCTTCCCTTAAAACATATTTTTTATTTCTAGTTTGTCATGCTTAGATATTTATCTCCCCATCCTTTTGCCATTTATCACTCATTTCTTTTCTCAGTGGCTGCTTTTTCCCATCTGACCAGTATGACTGTCAGGAAGCAGCAGGGACATACAGCTTCACAGAGAAAGTAGAACTGGGAGCTGAGAGGCAGCAAATTCCACAACACCAGAGCAAGAAGAGCAAAGCAGGTTCACCAACACTTCAGGCAACAGGCCATGTTTGCCAGGCAAGCCTGTAGTGACAGAGCAGCTCAAGCCAGAAGTCGAGCCTGTGGGTAAGGATCAGAGAGTGTAGGCACAAGCATACCTACGTAGTTCAAGCATACAAACATGGTTCAGGCAGACACTAAGGACGAGAGCACGAATTTTAAAGCTGTGTGGGAAAGAATGAGGGGCAGGCACTCACTGAGGCTTCTCAAGGCCTGACAGCTACTTACAAAAGTTGGCACTGAGCCCATCCAGACTTTGTGGGTGGTGGGAAGGGACATGGGGGAGATGTACTCAGGGCCCTTACAGTCACAGATCTCCTATACACAGCAGGGATGCTGGTAAACAGCCTTGCCTTCAAGATAGAGGGGAGAGGAGGTAGGGAAGCAAAAGGAAGGGAATCCATAGCCATAACTGTCAGTTGCAGCATGCCAAGGAAGATAAATCTGCTAAAAGAAACATATTCGCTCCTGAGCTGGCATCATGGTATAGTCATTTTCAGGGACCAGTCAGCCCATGGTGGGGTCAGTGACTGCTCAGGAGATGCCAAGGTTGCCATGATGCTGAGATTCTGGGGAGGAAGACAAAATGGACTACAGCAAATCAACTGCAAGTCTACACGTTCAGCAGGAGTCTGCTGCACACTTACAACAACCTTTTGTGCAAAGGATTTCCTGGAGTTCCTGATTTTTAAAGAACCTGTTCCTAGGTGTTTCCAAATGCCATTGGGGTTACAATCTCTGCAGCCAGAGGCAGTAGTTTAATACAGTACTGTGTACCCCTCCAGAAGGCAAGTGAAGAGTTATAAGGTGCTGTGGGCACAGCCCACTGCAGTACAGTGGTGTTCTGTCTCTTTTGTCCTTTCCTTCCTTACATAAAGCCCTTATAGACAAGCAAAAAAAAGTCCATCAGTATGTGCTTTCATTAAAAAAAAAAAAAAGGAAACTACCTAAAAATGAAGAAGCTTGTTAAAAATGGAGGGGCAGCTAAAATAATCATGTCTGTGAGGGTTACATGGAGACTTTAAGGATACCATAGTGGAGGCTCAGGGCAAATGCATATAAGGGGAAAAAGGAACCTGCCATGGTTAAGCAGCAGCAACAAGGAAGCCTGTTGCTGGGGGTAGCTTTTCAGAAGCATGCTTCCAAAAGCTAAATTTGGGCCTAAAATTGAAAATAGAATCTAAATTTGTGACAGATGAAAAGTAAACCACACCATGAAACAGACCAAAAGTGTTTGAGGAACAACTTGCATAAGGCATAAAATCTAATAATAAATCCCTTTTCAAACACTTCAGGCTCTGGAAGCCTGCCAAGCAGTCTGCAGCACCAGGAAAATTAAAATAAATTTAAAGGAGCATACAGAGAAAATACCAGAAAATCCGAATTCATTCTTTACATCTGTGTTCACTACAGCAGAGCTGAATGAGATTTCCAAGCCAGCTCTTCTTTATGGGGATGCTCACCAGGGGCTGTGTCTTGAAAGAGTCAATATGGAACATATAGGTTATGGAACTTATAGGCAAAATTAATAGTAACAAGAACAAGAAAAATCACAAGAACCAGATGGTATATAACTAGCAATTCTAAAAGAATTCAAGGCTGAAATACAAACTGTCTTGTACAATCTCTAGTATAAAACTGCTTTGGTAGCAGGAGACAGGGATGTGTCAACTGTAACATCAATTTTTTAAAAGAAAGCCATAAGAAGTCTAGAAAAGTACAGGCCTGATGTCTGTAGCAGGCAATTTAATAGAAACTGTAAGATAGATTAGAATTAGTGAGCATATGCATAAAGATGCTGTAATAGGGATGAGTCAAAATGGGTTTTGTAAAGGAAAGAACTGTCTTACAATCCTACTGAAACGTTTATAAGTCAACAAGCTTGTGGCTAAGGAAGATAGACCTTGGATTCCTGACCATGGATTTCTGGAAGGTATTTGGAGAAGTGACTCATCAAAAGCTCTTAAAGGTTACACTGCCAAGAAATAAGTAATTGCAGGGGTAAATAACTGTTTGAAAGACAGGAAATAAGACATTAGGAGTCAATAGTCCATTTTCACTGTAAAAGGAGGTCACCAGTACAGTCCCTGGGATGTGTTCTGGTACCTGATCTGTGCAACATATTTCTCAAGGATCTGGAAATGGTAGTGTCAGGGTCTGCTGATGGTACAATGTTACTTAGGGAAATACAGGCAATGGCAAGCTGAGAACTGCAAGCAGAAGAGTCTTAGGATCCTGAGTGTATGGGCAAAAAAGGGCAGATGGAATTTAGGGAAGCTTAATGTAAAGTACTGCATATGGGAAGAAACCATCCTATCTTCACATTTGAAATGAAGACCCCTGAGCTGTTGCAACAGTTATAACAAGTAGGTGTATGAAAATATCTTCTCTGTGCCCAGCGGTGTAGAAAAAGGCAAATCAATTATTAAACATTGCTAAGAAAGGAGTAAAGAATAAAACAGAGAAAACATCAAGACACTGTATAAATTGATAAATATTTTGCACAAATCTGTGTCTTCCATCTCAAAAAGAGTGCAAAGGAATGGGGAAAGGTTCAGAAAAAGGCAAGGAAAAAGGAATCATAAGCATGCAATGGTTTCTGTACAAAAAACAGCTTAGATAAACCTTCCGGAAAAGAGTGTGTGTGTGGATATGACAGAGGTCTGCAAAATCTAGAGCAGCACAGAGGGAAGAAACAAATTGAGCACTGACCTTTGACAGGTGATGTCAAATTAAAGGTCATTTGCAGTCCTGGCCAGGCAGCACTGAAAGAAGGTAAAATGTCAAGATTAAGCTGCACATGACCTAACAAGTATGGGTGCCCTGATGATCTAAACAAGTTAGAAGATGAAAGAAAACATAATGGTAGGGTACTGATGCTAATAACATGATACTAGTAATAGAATCGCTAGTCTGGTTTGAAAAATCTGAGTGTCCATCCCAAAGCACCACACAGGAAAATTAAGGCCGTGAGTGTATCAATAGACCTTAATTGCCCTGAACAACCTCACCTGGGGCTTCCAGCCTCACGCTTTGCCTCATGGGAACAGGAGTTCCATTTAAGTTCAGAACTGTGTCCCTTATTCTTCCTGAGCTACATCATAGGTATACCACAGGTATACTTGTGTCTGCTTCTGTCTCCTGTTGCTTGTTGTGTCTCCCGGCCTTCAGGATTGACCTCAGATCTGATTTACTACCTTGCCTGTTGATGAAGCTTGTTATTGTCACCAAGACTGCTTGGGTACTGTGAGTGGTGAGATCCCTGCCTCTACCTGTTTTATGGTCAGTTCCGGCTTGTCTTCCCCTGTGGAGCAGTCCCCACTCCTGCCTGAGAGTTCAAGCCTCCTTGAACCCTGAGCTGAGCACTACAGGGCCAGGCCCTCAGGTTGTGCAGGGATTAGCCCCAATGGCTCCCTACAGCTCCAAGCTAATCTCCAAACCCTGGCCAGGAAGCAGAGATAGGTCACAGTCCTGCTGGATTCTTTAACATCCCTTGTGCCCAGAAAGACCCATGTCCCCAGCTTTGCCAAACCCCCTTCAGTGGGGATCAGGTGAAGGTTCGGGGATTTATTAGGTGCATGTGGCTAATATTTACAGCCAAGGCAATGGATACTAGCTGCTCTGCAGTCATAATGTCCTGGCTTTCAGGGTGTCTCTGAACTGTCACCTCTATAAGAAATGCAATGACTGTTTTCCAGAACCCTGAATTCCTTATTCACTGATTTGAAGTGGTGTCTTTGGTGACCATTGATATGCAGCTGTGGCTGTGATTGCCAGCTCCAGCAGGGAAGCGAGGTGATTGCTGACTAGACAATCCAATTTATGCATTGGCTGTGGACAACTGGCTGGGAAGAATGAGTCCTTAATGCTCACCACGGATTATCTCATTCCTTTGGTGAGGTGACAGGCAGTGTAAGAGGTTGGAGTAATTTGTGTAATGGTTTCTTTCTGCTGCCACTTGCACTCATTTTCTTCTACTCTGGTATGGCTCACCCATGCACTGCAGTCCCATTCGGGTTGTACCTCCACAGGTATAAGCACCTCTTTTCAGGAGCGCATCTCCAGCTATGTCCCCAATAATGTCTCCTTCTATGTGTTTCCTTCATTTCTCCTTTCATGTCTCCTCTGCTTCTTCTCAGTGTCTTTTCTTCTTTTCCTCCTTAAGTGGCTGTTGCTACCTCTTACATATGTGTGAGCTGGGGTGTCATGTGCTCCTCTGGAATTTTGGGGTGTAGTGGGTTGTTTACATTAATTTCAGAGTTATCTGGTACTGGCTGTGACTGGCACAGGGCAATCCTGCATGTCACCTTTGCAACCTGCTGCTGAAGTCCTGCAATTTATGTCCAGTCCGCTGCATTAGAGAAGCACAACATTCTCATTAACTGGTAATTGGGTTTCTTGTGTTTCCCTGCAGGAAAGGCATACCCAGATCCTAACGGCAAAAGTCTACCCTGGGATCTTCTCCAGGCTGTCTTCCCCGTTTCAGCACTCCACATGGGATTGGTCTGGACTCCCATGTTTCTGGTTTTACACTGTGAGGCACCACAGCACAGCCTCAGCCCAATACTCCTATACCACTGCAGCTCTGTCTTGCCAGGTGCCAAGACCGTGCCTCTACCTCGGCCTCCACTCCCCAGCCCTCTATGCTCCCAGATAAATACAGTGATCCTGTGGATATCTGTGAGAAGAAGGAGGCAGAAAACACTGCTGTCCCATTGCTCATGACTGCCACATTGACCTGGCACCGAAAAGGGGTGCCCTTCAGGTACATCTTTGCGTTATAGCACCCTGAATTAGCAGCCTGTAAGGCGGACCTCAAGGACTATCTGGCATGTAGGTTTATCCGTCCCTCCCATGTCCCTACTAGGGCGCCTATTATTTTTTTCTTCTTTAAAAAAAAGTCTCTGCGTAGAGAGACTTTTGGTCATGGTGAAGAACTGGCACTCTCTGCCTCTTGCCCTGGAGATCTATGAACATCTGCAGGGAGCTTGCTTTTTCACAAAGCTAGACCTGTGAGAAGCCTGGCAGGAGAATGAATGGAAAACTGCTTTTCATACCACTTACAGCCATGAAGAGTCTATTGTGATGCCATCTGCTCTCTGTAATACTCCAGCCAACTTCCAGCATATTGTAAATGATGTTGTGAAGGACCTGCTTCATTAAAACACAACAGCATGTCTAGATGACTTCTTTGATATTCTGCACCACTTAAGAGGCATATGTAGATCATGTCTGGAAATTCTTGAGTTTCCTGTGGCAGCACAGAATTCTATGCCAAACTTGAGAAATGGTCCTTTGACCAGCAGAGAGTGGAGTTCTTGAGGCCCCAACATCTTGTTGAAACCATCACTTTCTGGCATGCAGGCAGTGCAAAGGATCTTAGGATTTGCCAACATCTATTGACAATTCATGAAGGGGATTTTTTCTGGTATTGTGGTTCCTACAGGAGCATTCACCTGAATGGGCTTGCTTTTGATGGATGCCTGTAGCACAAGTGGCTTTTGAGAAAATGAAATGGGCATTCACCACAGGTACTAACCTACTCTACCCAGACCCCAGTTGGCCTTAAGTTGTGGAAGCAGATGCCTCAAACCAAGCCACAGCGACGATCCTCCCCAAGAAGGTTGGATTTACACAGGAGCAACACCCTTTTTTCTCTTAGCAGCTCCTTCCCACTAGGAGGAATTAGAAGCTTATCTGGGATAAGGAGTGTCTTGTCAATCAAAGCTATCTTTGAGGAACAGCAGCAATTCCTTGCGGGGGCAAAAAAACACAACAGTGTTGCTGACCAACCATCAGAACATGAAATAGTATCAACAGGTGAAGTGTTTCTCTCTCCATAGTGCCTCCTTTACATGCTTCCCCTTCGCTTTCACATTACATCCAGGAAAGCAGAACAGCAAGGCAGATGCCGTATCATGGAAGGAAGATTCAGATTTGGATGCTTCTGCATGCACGCCAACCCTGTTTCCTCCAAGATATTTCTTTACAGCCATAGCAGAGGATAAATACACTGCAGAATTTTTCCAGGCCACTGGAAGTAACTTGAACCTAACACAGCATCCCATTGGCACAGCTGTCCTCAGCCTGCAAGAACAGCATGGTTACCTGTACTATGGCAGGCAGCTGTACATCCTACAGGGACCACTGCAGACCCAAGTCTTCTGCCAATGTCATCATGTTTCTGCACCCAGACACAGGGACTGCTGGATGATGCAGTACCTGATTACCTGGTGGCCCACAAGACAGGGAGATGTGGCTGACTGTGTCCAGGCCCACAACAGCTGTACTTGCACCAAAAGATCACAGGGTCACTAACAGCTCCTCCCTGCGGCCAAATAGCCTTGGCTATTTGTGCATATGGATTTAATAGCAGACCCGCCCCTCTTGGAGTGGAATGCAGTGGTCATAGTGATTGTGGACCTGTTCACCATCATTCAACACGGTTTACTTCATCCCCCCTCAGAAAGTTGTCCATAGCCCCACAGACTGCCTCACTCTTCCTATAGCATGCTTTATGATGCCATGGCCTCCCAGACAGCATAATTAGTGGCCAAGGGGCCCATTTGACAGCCAGATTTTTAAAGGAGCTTATGGGCCTTCTCCAAGTGGAAACCCTCCTCTCCTTCTCATACCACTTCCCAGACAAGTCATCAGACTGAACATCAATCAAATCCTGGACCAATACCTTCAGTGTTACAGCAACTTTCTCCAAAGATGAGAGAGTCACCATCTTCCTATTGGTAGCATTCACCCATGATAACAACATCCATATATTTACACAGCAGACCGCATTCTTTGCTTACTTTGTTTTCCTCCTGTGAAGTCATCCAGCCACATAAGCTGCTTCATGCTTACTTGCAAGTTGGAGATCCGCTCACACAACTCCAACAGGGTTCTTACCCCCCTTATAACTTAGCTGGACAAGGCCAAAAGGGCCTACAAAAGATGAGTCTTGACTGGTTCTTGGCAGTTCTCCTGGGACATGGTCTGCAGAGGAACAAGTCTAGCTGAGGCCTTCTCCAGCTCTGTTGCAAGCTGAAGGCTTGAAACGCTGGTGGCAACAGGAAAGAAGAATATGGGCAACACTGTGCTGTAGTGTGTATTTCCAGACAACACCAAGAAACATGTATGTCCCCGAGGAGAGAAAACAGAGTTCACACGATCCAATGTGAATCATATAGAAGCCATCTTATTGATATTCTACTGTCCCTTATATACAATTCTTCTATCCCTAATCGCGTTCACACTTTAGTTGATTGGTTAAAAGTCCTGTGCACGAGGCAAACATGCGACTCAGTTTCTTTCCTGATTGGTTTGTCTACTCTCTGTTTTTCCACCTGCTCGTCCGGCTCCTCCAGGCCTTCTCATCCGACTCCTCCAAGTTTTCGCATCCAACTCCTCTAGGCTTGTTTTTCTCAATTCGTGTGAAACAGTCACTATTGCTCCTGTTTTTCTCCCCTCAAGGTAACTTCAAGGATGAGAACCTACAGCCAGTCCGCTTCCTCGCATGGCTGGTTCAATATATGTCCATTATCTCTTAAGTATGTTCCCACAAGTTCCAATATTCTTTCTCCACAGTGCCATTTAAGGTTGGAAACCTGAGGAGTTGGGATAAGGCTAGAGGTTGCCCTGATCAAGGTGGTAGGAGTGAAGATGATGGCTCTTCACCCATTTCCCAGAAAGGCACTTACAAGGGAAGGGGCAAGAGCAGGCATTACCTCAGGAGCAGCTGGGGTACAATGCAGACATGGCATTGTGTGCTCCGAGCTCTCCACTAGCAGAACTTCTCAGTTCTCAACAGCCAACTCTTCCAGCAGATGGAAGAGCTCAAGCCATAGATAGACAAGCAGCTTCTTTGAAAGATGTCTGTGCCCCTTTTTGTTCAAACACTGCAGCTCTACCTCAAGCACTACCTCATGCAGCCTCAGTTCAGGAAGGCCCAATTCTTGGGAGCAGTCAGCCACTCAGCACCAAAGCCAGCTGTGCTCTGTATGACTTGGCAGAGAAAAGACATCAGCAGTCTCATCAGGAAGTGGAAGTGGACACATCCTGTGAGATTGTTATGATGGATATAAATTATGGTTGCCTGCACATGCATTGGAGAGGCAGAAATGGAGGGAAGAGACTGAATGTGTCTGGAGAATGCAGCTAGGGAAGGCAGCTGGGAGAAACTTGCAGAACTTGCCAGCATATGGATACAGATGGAGAGAGAGAAATCAGAGCTTTTTATTTATTTAATTTTTGACTACAGTCTGGTTAGGCCAAAAGTCCTGTGCAGCCCTATAAACATGGCCACCACAGACCAGTTCATGTCTATCACGAGCTGGCCAATGTCTTCCCACAGACTGGTAAGAGTCAGACACAAGAAGGCTCCAGTGACTACTTTTCTTTCCAGGGTGATACATTCACATAAGACAGTGACCCAGCAGGGAGTTTCAGGGACGACTTTTCACATGTTAAAATTCTGTACCCACTTCTGATTTCTGAGGTGCATAGCACAAGTTGATCTTACCTTTGGTCCTGGTGTCCTAGGTCCCAACACTGCTTTGCCTGTTGAACAGCCCTTTTACCCAGACAAAAAGAGGTGGCCTACAGCAACTGTTCCCTTTTACACATTGCTGAGATACTGGACCAGCTCCACAGGACTCCATAGGGTTTGCATCTCAGTTTGGAGCCTCCAGCAAGCAGCAGCTCTGCTGTCCTAGGTGGAAGAAAGAGGCAGGTCCCCCTCCAGGCCTAAGCACGTGGTGAAAGCTGTCTGACATGAGCACAAACAGCAAATGACCCACAGACAGCATGTTGTGTTACTAGGAACACAGATCTCCAGTCTGCAGGTACAAAGTATTGTTTTAGAATGGCATCCGTAGGGATGTAAGGAAAGGGAAATGTGCGTGGCATACTAGAAAGACATGCTGGCAATTAGGACCAAAGGCATTTATGCTAAAGGACTCCTGGCAACTAACTTCTGATTTGCATGCACCAGACACCCTATTTTGGGAGAAAAAGAATTTAGCTGTATAAACATAAACTATACCTTGTTACAAAGTTTCTGAGCATCCATAGTTCTATCTGGAAAAATCTCCATGAGTAGTATTATGTGCTGCTGAGATGCCCAATATGAACACAAAGCATCTCCCACGCCCATGCAAAATCCAACATATTGGGCTTACCATGCATATATTTCTCAGTTAACTACACATCTAGCCAGAACACAAAGCACTAGCTCCATGTGCATCTGTCACAGGTACAGCTGACATGCAGTGGATCTGTAAGCAACAAGTATTCACATCCCTGTGATTTCTAGTTAACCCTTCCTACTTGATGTAATTTCAAGGAAAAGAATACAAGAGGATTCTACCAATGTTGTGTCACCCAACTTACTACAATAAGCTTAAGCTTTTTTTAAAGAATGATCTTAAAATTTAAATGTGGTGGATTTCAAATAGATCCTTGTAACCAGTACACTCTCCTTCCTCTACCACTTATCATTCAAATATCAGAGGCAAACAAGTTCACTGCATGCAGTATAAGTATACAGGAGGACCATGCCAGATAATTTACCACCTGGATGTTCTCCCAGTACTGAGAGGAGGCACTAAGAATGATACTTCAGGAATGATAAAGAAAAAAATCTTTGATGTCATGGTAACACAACAAAGAATCAGAGCCCCTCTCAGAGTTATTTTCATAATCAGAAGAAACTGTACCTCTGAATTGATGAGTAGCCTGCGGCAACAGAGCTGCTTTCCAACATCTGACAAATAGGAGAGGAAAAGAAAAAAAAAAAAGATCTAAAAAAGAGGTATTGCAGTACTGAAGAAATATGCACAGAGCACTCAGAAAATAGGGTAAAGAAGGAGAAAGCCTGAGAAGGGAGATAAGAATATGACACATCATTTTTACCCTGAACTAGGAGTTGACTCACCGAGATTCCTACACAATGTCCATGAGACTACAGGAAACAGAAGCTTTTTATGTCCCGTAGTACACTCACCTGAAAAAAACCTCCTAAATATTTATTCTCAAGACTCTGAATACTATGCAGTGATAACCCAACAGACAAGTCTGCAATGCTGAGCACACCATTCAACTGGTGTGTCTGGATTTCTCTTACACTAGAGCAGAAACCTGAAAAAGCAGGTGAAAATAGAGCAATTCAGAAGAGCAAAAAATAGTGTATTCTGTCTCAAATTCCATTACTGTCAATTTATGTAACAGAAACTCATAATTCTGCAGAATGTGTGTGTGTGTACATATCAGTATAGAGAGTGAGAGAGAGAAAGAGAGAGAAGAAAAATAGGAAGAAGTTTGGATATACCAGATTGACAAAAGGTAAAGGACTCCTCTACGACTAACTGCCAGTGATCATCTAGCTGGCAGCCTAATTAAATTTCTTAAATTTTAAGCATTTCTTAAGGGTCAACACTGAGACTGACACTGTTTAACATCTTCACCAATGACCTAGAAAAGGGGATGGAAAGACTCTGAGCAAGTTTGCACATAACACAAAATTGCAGGGAGCACATGATATGCTCAAAGGCAGACCTGTCATTCATATTGACCTTGACAAGTTGGAGGAATGGGCCACCAGGGGTCTCATAATATATACAGAGAGAGGCTGAGGTAACTGGGTTTGTCCAGCCAAGAGAAGAGAAGACAAAATGAGATATCTGATTGCTATCTTCAACTACCTAGGGGGGTTTATAGAGAAAACTGAGCCAAGCTCTTCTCTGAGATGCACAGCTAAACAAGAAGCAACAGACTCAAACTGAAACAATAGAAATTCTGACTGGGGAGGAGAAAAAGATTTTTCACTCTTAGAACAGTTAAGCAGGTTGGCCAGAGAGATGGTAGGATCTACATCCCTGGTAATTTAAAAAATTCACCTGGACAGGGCCTTGAGCAACCTGATCAAGCCAGTAGTTAAATCTGCTTTGAGCAGGTTGGACTACAGACCTTCAGAGGTCCCTTGCAAGGTAAATTTTTTCTATGGTGCTGTATTATTATTTATAATAAAAAAATTGTTATACCCTTGCCTGCTAATGTCTAAATAAAATAGCTGATTCAAGTTTGTCTTAAATGATTTGTTTCCTTAGCATTATTGCATCCCAGGGTACTGGGAAGCAAGAAAAAATGAAGATTGCACTTCCATCCCAAAGTGTTGTCTCTTTAGTAAGACTGGGATCCTATTTGTCTGAGTTTGCATTCTGGAGATGTGAAGTACTTCAGAGACCTTGTACATTACACTGTCAATAGGGGAACACCATAATAATCTGAAATCAGCAAGAGCAGCTGAAATAAGAGATTCCAGTGAAAGACTGCATAGAAATTCTGCATAGGAAGTACCTCTGCATATCACCACAGCTGGGATAGGTGGAAGTGGCACATCTCCATGGAGTATTATTACTCATGTGATGTTTTTGTTCAGCATTAGGTAAGATATTTGGATGCCAGTAAAACCTTTGAAAGAGTTTAATATTTGCAAAGTATTAGTTATACTAGAGAAAATTCGTATTGGTACAAGAACTGTAGGGGCGTAAGGTTAAAGGGAAAAAAAAAACAAGTGAGAGGGATATCAGGCCAAGGAACTTAATTTATATAAATCCTTAAAAATTAGTCCAATATATATCAGTCCAAAAATATTTCTTATTTTTATTAATGATTTTGACATCAGATTAAGTCCATGATAATAGAATTTTCTGAGAACACTGAGCATTCTCCAGGGGGAACTGCAACAGCATACAGAACTACTTGGATAACATAGAGAATGAAGTGATAGCATCTCAGGGAAAGGTGATGGCTCAATATTCAGGCTATGCAAATAGTTACAAACCAGTCACAATGTTTTAAACTCAAGAAGAAGGTAGCAAGTAGGATCTTCAGCTGCAAGAGGAGATGACCTGCCTGCCAAGTGAAAAAAATGGAGTTACCGTTATCCAAAGCACAAGTAAAACTCATTTAGAATTTCCTCATCTGGAATTTAATTCATGTACATCCCTGGTCACCTATGTTTAAGAAAATGTGATCCACAATTCAGGGAATAAAAGATTTCCCCTAAGAGATAAAGCAAAACCAGCTCAGATTGCTTAGACTATCAGAGGCCAAAACAAAACAGGACAGGGTCAAGAGAAGCTAAGATAGGGTTTGGGTTTTTTTCTTTGCAAATACAGCATAGGGATACACAGCTGAAATTGAGGAGAACTATTTAAGGTAATAGAAGAATTAGCAGAAGAACAAAAAGATATAAATTTGCTACAATTAAATTTAAATTGGAAATTAAAAATGGGCTTCTAACAATCAGGAAGTGACATTCTGGACCAGCTCCCCATAAACATAGACAGAATAAGAAATCTGAACAGCTGATAATTGCTGTAAAGGATTACATGTGACTGAAAGATGCTTGACTCAATGATTCAACAGATTTCTTCTAGCTCCCATGTTCCTAATTTCTATATAAATTATGAATACATGGTGGTGTCATAAACTACCACCAATATATCTCTCAATGGCATTGTCTTCATCACCTTATCAAGAGGTTAGTAATAAAATTAAGTACTGTATGGTGACTTGGAAGCAGTAATATGTCACTGAAGCATGAAGCATGAGCAGGGATGTCATTAGCCACTGCCCCAAATAAATTTTAACATAATGCTGCTCAAGAAAATATTCCCAGATCACCTTGTTGATCAGGTCTGATCACTGTGCTAAGCAGTAACTTCCCTACTCCTTGTTGACAGATTGTGACTGGCATGACTATTATGAACTAGTCATGGGAATATGAAAAAATATGGGTCTGGTAACTGTATCAATGATCCTTGTGTTGGGTGAGAGATAAAATTTACATAAGCAATTCATGCTGCTGATAATTTGGAGGCAGAAGGACAATATAGTTTTTACTCCTCTGTAATAAGAATTTGAAAAAGATTACATGCAAGCTAGTAGACTGAGAAAGTAAGAGCTTTCAAATGCCATATGCCAAAAGCGTCAAAGCTGACAACAAGAATACTTCATTGCTGACTGCAACAGAGTTATCCTTGTTGAAGTTCTGGAATGTCAAACCAAAGCATCTGCAAGAAGGGAAAACTATTCATATTTTGAATAATTGACCTTACTCAAGGTCAATCAAGTAATATTTATTTTTACCTGTGACTAAAATTTCCTTTGCAGATATATTTTATAAAATGATTTTTTAAATAATTGACAGTTGTATGTATACTTGGTTAAAATAAACAAATTGTACTCTCAGTTACATGAATTTTACTTTCATGGACTTTGCTGGGATTTGCTGCATGATAAATGTGTGCATAATTACATTAATATGTTTTCAAAGTCATCCAAAACACCTGAAAGGCACATCAGACAAGATTTTTAAAGAGAAGCTGCCTGGCAACAAAACTATAGCTGCTCAGCCTCTCTGAAGGTAAAGTTACCTGGAGATGAACAATAAACAACAGAATTATAGGATTATCAATCAATTAACTAAAGGTGAAAATACCAAATATAGCTTTACACTGTCCAGGCAAAAGTTCTGATTAAGCAGTTATGACTTTGTGTTATTTTACTTGTGTGTTTAGAGCCACCTTCCCTTCTTCTGGGACGTGGAACAAATGACAAATGTAGATGACACAATTTAAAACATTGTTCCCTGTTCTGGAAAAGGAATAGGTCCAGATGGTTACCATTTGATACCCCAGACAGGACTTGGTACCAAAACAGAAGAAATCTCCTTAAGACAGATGAATCTATCATTGCCAATCACTCTCACATTCTCTTCATGGTGGGACTGACTGAGCTGGATGCAAGGATACATTTTTAATCTCAGGCCTGGGCAATTTGTTTCCTGCCCAAGCAATGTCGCAGGAGTACCAGTCTCCAGCTCTGTCACAGCCATGCCTGTGCCTGGCCATGGAGTTCATTGATCTGGACCCTGGCCTGTAGACTTGTTTTCCCAGCTTGACTTCAGACCTGCCTCATCACCATGGTCTGGACTCTTGGCTGAACCCAGTTGCCAACCCTGTGTCTGCCCTGCTTGCTTGGCTGGTAAGGACCCTGCCCTGCCAGTCTTGTTATCATGCTCAGCCCCTGGCTCCTGTCCCCTGGGGAGCAACTGGGCCTTGCTGTTCCCTGACATTGTTCCCAAACCCATTCACTCTTAGACTTTTGAAAGACTTCCCTTCTTCGGAAGGAGGCAGATAAGAAGACTGGCTTTTTCTCTATTCTCTACATAGCATGTAGAACAGAGACAAAAACTGGGTGTGAAGTCCAAATGCTGTGAGCCTACACAACTTTTTGGGTGTGCTGATATTTTTTCCTTAGGGCTTGGAATGCATTATCTTAACATTAAAAATAGAGTAAGAGTGTAAATTTTTTGTTCTTAACTAATGTCATTAGTTTTAGCCTGGAAAAAGCTTTTATGTAAGAGTTACACCCCCTCATCCTACAAAAATATTTGTTTCCTTATATTGTCTGCAAGCAGCAGAGTTTTAAGCAACTACTTTTCCCTAAAGACTATCTCAATTACACTGAAAATCTCACAAGTGTTAGGAGTTTGTGACTGGAAGGCCACAGCAGAAATTTACAGAAATCCTAACCCCCTCTTATAAAGGATGCATTTCTAATGATAGTATGAACCTTGTGCTTATTCTAAAATAGAGATTTAAGAAGTGCTGGGTCCTGCACCTGGGTCACAACAACCTCATGCAGCGCTACAGGCTTGCGGAAGAGTGGCTGGAAAGCTGCCTGGCAGAAAAGGACCTGGGGGTGTTGGTTGAGAGCCGGCTGAATATGAGACAGCAGTGTGCCCAGGTGGCTGAGAAGGCCAACAGCATCCTGGCTTGTATGAGAAATAGCATGGTCAGCACTATCTAATCTAGAACTGCTCCTGTCTTGGGTTCTGTGCAAGGAAGTAGAAACTATTTCAATATGCTGTGTCACCCGTACCTTCTTCCTAGGTAGTTTTAGGGTTTCATCAAAATGAACTTAATGAAAGACTCCTGCTTATTTCAGTGGATATTGGTCCTTGCATGTTACACTTCTGCTTTGTAGTTTTCTGGAGGAATAGCTCAAAAGTGGAACATTTCAAATAATTAGAATGTTTTCAACTAGCATATTATTGGTTTTTATAGACTCAGTCAGTTCAAATTCTATTGGCAAACAGAAATTTTTCACACAATAAGGCTTCAGTTACATATTATTCCTGGGTCAAATACTTTCATTAGTAGGCAAGGAAGCCCTGATTCTTTTATAAATGCTGTTAAGAAAATAGAAATTAAATATTCAAACTGTGTTATATAAGACACAAAATTATTTATTTAGTAAGTGTTTTGAAAGATAATTGATTTCATAGTTGGAATCTTGGTTTTGTTTCAGTATTCACAGCCAGTGCTCTGATGCCAATGACTATGTATTGACTACGCTACAAATCTTTTCAGCAATAGCAAGGAAATAAACATTAAAAGTGGATTGATTTAGTCAGTGTTTTGAATTGCAGTTGTTTTGTACTTAGAACTTGGGATTTGTTTCAGTCCTGTTATAGCTAAGTTATAATAATGCTTATTATGTACAATTGGCATTCAGTGATACCTATCATAGTGTCTTGAGTTTGCG
The DNA here is from genome assembly GCA_008711295.1 of Anarhynchus alexandrinus. Lineage (NCBI taxonomy): Eukaryota > Metazoa > Chordata > Aves > Charadriiformes > Charadriidae > Anarhynchus > Anarhynchus alexandrinus. The sequence continues at coordinate 2,235,372 of VUYV01000146.1, read as the reverse complement.
TGGTTTGGGGTGGGGGGGCTGAGAGGATGGCTTCTGTGAGAAGAGACCAATGAGCTGCCCCCATGTCTCACAGAGCCGGTTCCAGCTGGCTCCAAGACAGACCCAGTGCTGGCCAAAGCTGAGCCCAGGGTGGTGCCACTGTGATAACATATTTAAGAAGAGTAGAAAGTGCTGCACAGCAGCTGTGATAGAGAGAAGTGAGAATATGTGAGAGAAACAACTATGCAGACAGCAAGGTCAGTGGAGAAGGAGGGGCAGGAGGTGCTCCAGGCACCGAAGCAAAGATTCCCCTGCAGCCTGTGGTGAAGACCATGGTGACGCAGGTTGTGCCCCTGCAACCCATGGATGTCCACATTAGAGCATATATCCACCCTGCAGCCTGTGAAGGACCCCACACTGTAGCAGGTGGATGTGCCCTGAAGGAAGCTGCAGACCATGGAGGGCCCACACTGGAGCAAGTTTTCTGGCAGGACCTGTGACCCCATGGGTGATCCACACTGGAGTAGTCCATTCCTGAAGGACTGGTGACCTTCTGGAAAGGACCCGTGCTGGAGCAGTTAATGAAGAACTGCAGCCTGTGGGAAGGACCCACATTGGAGAAGTTCATGAAGGACTGCCTACAGAGGGTGGGACCCCACGGTGGAGCAGGGGAGGAGCATGAGGAAGAAGGAGCAGCAGTCACAATGTGTTATGAACTGACCCGCAATCTCCATTCTCCAACACCCTGTGCCACTCGGGGGAGGAGGTAGAGAAGTTAGAATGAAGTTGAGCCTGGGAAGAAGGGAAAGATGAGTGAAGGTGTTTCTAGATTTGTTCTTATTTCTCATTATCCTGCTCTGTTTAATTGGAAATAAATTAAATTAAATTCCACAAGTTGAGTTTGTTTTGCCTGTGATGGTAATTGCTGAGTATTGTCCTTTTCTTGACACACAAGCTGTTTGTCGTATGTTATCCCCCTGTCCTGTTGAGGAGGAGGAGTGATAGCACAGCTTCGTGGGCCAGCCAAGGTCAACAAACGACAGAGAGGATCCACTGAACCTTATTGCTTCTTCCTCTTAAGTAATCCACTCCAGTAACATCTAGATGCAAGAGACAGTATAATCATCTTCTATAGGAGTAAACAGGGCATATGATCATCCCAGATGTTTAAGTGCTTGTCCAATGCTTTGGGACTGTATTAGCCAACGTTGTTCAAAACATGTCTTGGATAACTATTGGATAGCTATTGGGATAGGACTGAGGTAGCAATGTAGAGAAGTGTGTGCTGTTTTGGCAAGTACCCTTTAAAACAGTCCTCTTGGCATGCTCTGGGATCAAACAAACATACACTCTGTTACACACCATACCTAGGACATGCCAAACATACCATCAATAAAACAGTTGTCGTGGTTTGGCCTCAGCCGGCAACAAAGAACCACATGGCCACTTGCTCAACCCCCACAGCCGTGGGGAAAATCGGGAGAAAAAGGCAAAACTCGTGGGTTGAGATAAAGGCAGTTTAACAGAACAGCGAAGGAAATAGGAAAACAACAACAATAATAGTGATAGAGGAATATATAAAACACGTTTACTCTGTCACCGCTCACAGACCGAGCAGACCGGACCACCCCAGCCCGCTTTGAGCAGTGACTTCCTGCCCCCTCCCCCGGCCAGCTCCCCCCTATAGCCGGGGCATGGCTCACATGGCATACAATACCTGTGTCACCTGCCACATCCCTGCGGAAATTAACCCCATCCCTGCCGGAACCAGGACAACAGTATAGGAACCCACTTGCAGAGGCCATGGAAAAGCCCTGTATTACTTATCTATGTGAGACTGAGGCAGGAGGGTAAGGGAAGGCTGCTGTCAAAGCCCCAAGGGCACAAGTAGGATTTGACTGCTCTGAGAGTTGAAACCTCTGAATGTGCCTTCTGCCGATGGACCCAGGAACTGCATTTTAGCTCAAATGTGGGTCCCCTGTCTTTGAATGAGCTATGTGTAATTGTTAGAGGGTGGACATAGTGATCTTCTTTGATAGTGTACAGGCTTCAGAGCTGAATTTTTCAAGGGAGATTGCAAGAGAAAGTATATTCTGAGTTTTATCTGTTTGAAGCCTTAGTACCAAAATTTGCATCCAGCTTTCAGTCTTCCTATGGCATGCGTGTGGTGTCCCATGGACTAAGGCTAAGAAATGCTGTTGTGCCAAAATGACAACTCTGAAGTGAATGGTAGGAAGTGAATCCCAAAGAGCAATCTAGGCAGGAGGAAGTGCTCTAACATAAACCATGGGATTCCAGGTGATAAAATAATCAGCAGAAACTAAGACCACTGAAGAGAACAGTGTCAGCTTTGTAAACTGTAGGGCTATCATTTAATTGTTTTTTTTTATTAAGCCTTAGTATATCCTGTTGCATTAGATAATATAGGAATTATACAAAATATTAAGGAGCAGGAGTGAAACCTGAGTTGTTCAGTGACAAAAAGATGACACTAGACATATGTATTGTTTTACACAAAGACAGAAATAACTTCTGTCCTTTGAATCCTAAATGATTCACAGTTTATGAACTTTGGCAGCTACCAATAAAAAACCTAGTTATGATAAAACAAATTACCTGCATTTTGAAGGAAATTCAACTTTATTGCTTCATTCAATGTCAGAGTAATGACAATCTGTAAAATAGATAAATGAATGGGTGGTCTGCCATCAAAGGGTTTTTTCTCATATACCTCCAACATGAGTTTGCAGACATCCAAAACTACCTGTACTACAGTTTGAAACATTGCTGCAACAGATAAAAAAGCATCCTTTATGGAAATTTTAAGATGACTCTCTTAAGTCATTTGAACTTAGTTTCCTGGAGGAATGACATTGTGTGTCATCCATTCCCTCATCCCCAAAATATTTTTGAATCTATTAATTATTTGAAATTATATTTGATGGTAGTAAACAGAGAAAAAAAATATCACTAAGACACTGTGTAAACCCATCACATGCCTGCATCTTATATGGTGTAAGTTGTTCTTCAGCAGTCTAAAAAATGGATCTGGCACAATCAGAAAGATTCAGAGAAGGCTATAATGGAGAAACAAAGGTAAGTAATACATGCAAGAACATGCAGGAACTCTGAAAGAAGAGAGGTGACCAACATATTTTTATAAAAGCCTATCAGAACTTGAGTTACATGAAGGACTGTTTGCTTTGCCTTGTGATATAAGAACTGAGGACATCAAATAAAGTTGCTGAGTAACCATTTCAAAACAAACAAAGAAACAAACAAAAATAGTTTTTTACATAATATTCAGTTAAACTATGGAAATCCTTGACACAGCATACTACAGATGCTAAAAGTATACTTTCCCGAAGACTTATACCAGCTTGCTCTCTGAATTGATTTTACAGCTGTCTCTATTATGAATGACAATTTCATACTGCAAAAAATGTGTCCAATGGGAGGAAATTTTATATTAGATCCCATCTTTGCAGGCGAAGATAAATGGATCACAAACTTAGAAATTAATGCCTGTTCAGATGATCATACTTTGGCTCTATTTGTCAGGAAAAAAAAAAGTAAAAATTGTAATGTATGAATGCTTTTGTTTAAAAAACTTTCGCAAAACTAAAAAAACATTTTGAAGTAAACAAGATGAGAGAAAGGCTTTAAACACAATCAAAAAGGATTGCCATGATGATTTCATCATTAAATTTAAGTGCAGGGATCTATCAAATAAGTAAATTCCCATGAAATTACCAATTTGTTAGTTCAATTCACTGACAGAAAACAGAAAACAAAACTTCATTGCTCTTGTTAAAGATATTGGTCCTGAATCTGGCTTTACTCCTGCAAATTTCTCAATCTACACAAGTGAAAAAGCCCTCGTTTTGAATTTAGTGCTAGAAATAAGACACTAGTTTTGATGAGGTTAGTAGGGAAAAACTGAAGATTGAGATACTTTCTTCTGAAGCTGCTGACTAATCCACAACTTATTAACTTGTATTATCCAGCAATTGTAAATTAAACTTAATAAGATTTGAATGAAATATCTCAGTCCTGAACTTCACATAAGAGAGCTACCACTCAGACTTGACCACTGAAAAGAGAAGAGTACTTTTTTTTGTGCATACCAATTCCTATGAATCTCGAAAGACAGCATCAAACTTAGCATTTTTTTTCTGTAGCAATCAGAAAAGAAAGCTAAATTTTCATTGCATGAAAAACTGATACATGAATAACCAATGTTCTTTATGAGTTACTTCTGTGCAGTCTTAGAACAAAATGTTCTAGACTTGCATGTGAAGCGTAAGCCCATCCAAGCCACGAGCAGCCAGTTTCTCCATGAGAATGCTGTGGGAAACAGTGTCAAAGGCTTTACTAAAGTCCAGGCAAACAACATTCACAGCCTTTCCTTCATCCATCATATGCTGTTCATCATATGCCACATAATGGCACTCAGGATGATCTGCTCCATATCCTTCCTCAGCACTGAAGTTAGACTAACAGGCCTGTAGTTCCCCAAATCCTCCTTCTGGCCCTTCTTGTGGATGGGCATCACATTTGCTAACCTCCAGTCAACTGGGACCTCCCCGGTTAGCCAGGACTGCTGATAAATGATGGAAAGTGGCTTGGTGAGCACTTCCACCAGCACCCTCAGGTGGATCCCACCCAACCCCATGGACTTGTGTGTGTCTAAGTGCCATAGCAGGTCCCTCACCATTTCCCCTTTGGATTATGGGGGGCTTCATTCTGCTCCCCACCCCTGTCTACTAGCCCAGGGGGCTGGATACTCAGGGAACAACTGGTCTTACTGTTAAAGACTGAGGCAAAGATGGCATTAAGTACCTCAGCTTTTTCCTTATCCTTGGTCACTACGTTTCCCCCCCCTGTTTAATAAAGGATGGAGATTATCCTTAGTCCTCCTTTTATTGCATTTATGGAAACATCTATCGTATTTATAGAAATATTTTTTATTGTCCTTAACATCAAAAGCCAGATTAAGTTCTAGTTGGGCTTTGGCCCTTCTAATTTTCTCCCTACATAGCCTCACTACATCTTTGTATTCCTCATGACTGGTCTGCCTTTTCTTCCAAAGGCCATAAACTCTCCTTTTTTACCTAAGTTGCAACCATAGCTCTCTGATCAGCCAGGTCGGTCTTTATCCATGAAGGCTCGTTTTTTGGCATGTGGGGACGGCCTGCTCCTGCACCTTTAAGACTTCCTTCTTGAAAAACGACCAGCCTTCTTTGACTCCTTTGCACTTCAGGACTGCCTCCCAAGAGTCTCTGTCAACCAGGCTCCTGAAAAGACCAAAGTCTAACATGCAGATTTTTTGATTCACTCATAATATGATATTCTGTCCTCTGACTGCTGTTTCTGGCTAGCAGCAGGTATTTCCAGCTGCTTCATTATGCTAGCTGATATCTTGATTTTACGTAAATGGTAGTACTTCTGTACTGCTTTCTTTCAGCACCTACACATTTTTTTAACAAAATAGACCTTCATACTCAAAGTTCTTCACCAATGTAAAAAAAAAATAAAGTGGTATTATTCATGAGTAATGACAGTCAATAATAATTTCTCCAATTAATAAACTAATGATGAAAATCAGCCTTAAGTTTGTCCCAAGTGGGACGAAGCATTAGGATGCTTCAAACACTAAATCCATTGACATCTCAAACGTCATCCAGTCTTTTAAGCATTTGTTTATGCAAGAACTCTCTGAGAAGTGTGTGGAAGTAAAACTATGGTGCTGGATTAATACAAGTTTCTTTCACAACTATAGTTAATAAACTTTTCTGGTATAAAGCTGAGACCACCAGAGACCATGGTGCTGTCACGTTGACAAGCTGTGAAGATGGTTAGGCATCTTCATTTCCTCTGCAGAGCCTCTCTAATTGCACCTATCATCAATATTGCCTTCAGTTACTGGTGGTGAGAAGATGACACTATCGTGCTATGAATGACCACTTGAGTGTTGTTTGCGCAGAACTTCTTTGGGAACATCAGTATCTGATTCTTTCTGTTCTTCATTCATGAGAAATGGGAAGGACAGTTTATATTGTCTCTATGAGCAACAGTAAAGAAATCATGTTTACGTGATGCTGACTACTTCAGTTCTGCTAAATAAACACAATAACCCTTCAGGTATCATTTCATTCTTTTTAAATGGTCCCATTCAGCAATGAGGAGATTCACAGCTATCAACAGTGGCCAATTTTGTTTTATCATCAACAAAAGAGACCAAAGTGTCTGTCACTCAGACCTCATGGTGTACACATCTTAGCTCTATATAAGTCTACTGTTGAACTCACAGGGCTTTTTAAATTCCAGATTTATAACCCTTCTCTTTTAGATCCTGTCTGCCCTTCTGAGTCCCCTCCCATACCCATGCATCCTCTCTGAATTCTGATGTGCTCATCACTTGTGATGTAATGAAGCAGAACTTTGGAACTCCAAGCCCCACCATCTCTCTTCTTCTTGGCCTTGGGAGGTCACCCTGCCTATAGCAGGGGGGTTGGAACTCGATGATCTTCAAGGTCCTTTCCAACCTAAACCGTTCTATGATTCTATGATTCTTTCTGATAGAGCGCAGTTTCTTTCTGCAGAACCCTGGCCTTAACTATCTCACCTAATAAAGTACTTTGGTACCTGACCTAACCGCGGCCCGAACTTCTCAAATCTAAAACAAGTATTGCTCAGCGCCATTCCCCAGTGTAATAAGTAATTTAGCAAAAGAATTTTGCTTCAGCTAAAATGAATGTGTGCTTGCTATGGCTTCAGCTAAGATGGGTGTGTGCTTGCTATGCGTTTGGAAAAAGAAAAGCAAAAAGAAAAAGCAATTTGAAGTACCTGGATAAACTGTGAGCCAGAGAAAGTTTCAGGTAGACTAAACCTTGTGTAAGCAGCAGCAACACTGCAAAGAGCGTTCAGTAAATAAAGTCCAACAGCATGAGCTGAATAGAAAAAAAAGTCACAAACTAATCCACGCTGTGTGCAACCATCTATCCTGTGTACTACGTACTGAATGATTGCTATGGAAATAATGCAATGGGACCCTAACTTAACAGCAACAGAGCATGGAACAACACAGTCAGCAGTTATTATGTTAACTTCTGTTTCTCTAAGCAATCGAAAGCATGGCCTGCAACGTATAAAAGTCTTCTTGCTCACCCTCTATATAAAGATGTTGTGTAAGTGGTAGATGCAGGCAGCCATGATGATGACAAGTGATGCTAAGTATTGCCCTTAAAAATCTCCTTATGAATGCTTGGATGAACGAAAAGCTTGATCTCTTGCCATGAATAACCATGCGCTCACAAGACGCTGTCCGAGGGAGCCGAACTGGTATGCTCCCATTTTAAGAACTCCCATTTTCCCTGTGTATGTCAGGGAATGCCAACAGCTAAGTATGACCACGTCTATACGCCTGCAGACAGCGGCAGAGCAGAGGGAGGGAGGGACGGAAGGCGGCGCGGCGCGGCGCGGCGCAGCGCGGCTCGGCTCGGCTCGGCTCCGCCGCTCCTGCCTCCAGCGGAGCCCAGCCACACCGCGGGCCGCAAGGGGAGAGGGCGGGGCGGCCGAGCACGCAGGCACCGCCCCCAGGCGCCCCGCCCCAGCAGCGGCCCCGTCCTATCTCTCGCGCCGGGCGAGAAAAGCTGCCTTAGCCTGCGCCAGGACCGTAGCAGGGCCCCTCAGAAGTGCCCGTGCATAGAAAAAAAAAAAAAAGTACTCGTAGATGGGCGTGGCAGTTGCGGGAGCAGTCGTTCCTTGCAGTGGGCCAGGACGGTGTTCACCGGGCGCTTTCAATGCTTGGCCTCTGCAGAGAGCACCGTCAGCCGTCTTTTCCGCGGCCACTAGTCAGGCAGTGGTGGTGTCACCCTCGATAAGGCGAGGGCGAGCTGGGCCCTTCCTGAGGCGGTGGCGCGACGTGTTACGGAGCTTCAGCCGCGCCTCCGCGTCGCTGTCGGGGGTGGGCGGAGGGACGCGTGTTGTTGCGCGGGGCTCTGCGGGGCAGCGGGGCCGGCGTGTGGCGCGGCGGTCACTATGATGCCTGGAGAGACACCGCCGCCGGCGGCCGGGACTGCAGCCGCCGCCGCGGCCTGCGCGAACTGCGGTGCTCTCCAGCAGGTAGCAACGGGCCACTGTCCCTGTGGCGCTGGAGTGCCTCGGGCGGGGTTTTTGCCTAAGGACGCGACAGTGGGGCTACGCCGGGTCGCTGGCGGGTGGGAAGCGCTGGGTGCCGCAGTCACCGTTCCTGGTGCAGCGGGAGCTCGGATAGCGAATGTGGCAAACGGGGTGCATAAAAGGAGCAGCAGTGGCGAACATTAGCCGGGCGAAATGCGGAAAAATAGCTCGTGTCTCTGCGGCGTGCCTAGCGGGATCTGCTAGGGAATTTCTAGGCGTATCCTTTTGAGTTCGCTTCGGTGCGGTGGAAGGAGTGTGTCATCATTCACCTCCTTTCTTCAGCGCTCCTAACCGAGCGTGTGGTTTTATAGTATAACGCTTTGGGCAATGTTCGTTTCCCCTTTAAACACGAAGAACGCCCTGCTGAGAGTTCAGAGGACGGAGGAGGTCTTTGGACACACTGAGAATGAGTATGGATTGAGAATTTGGGAAATCTAGGCTCAAATGAGCTAGATGCCGTTTATTGGTAATATTCTGCCAAAGCTTAGTTTGATTTTGTGAGGAAAAAATTATGGGGTTTTTAGTATATAATCTGCTGTAAAGGCAGAGTTTGAAGAGCTTTTGTAGTAAAGCCTCATCTAAGTATGCAAAGTTGTGGAGCCTGCATTCTCTGTATGTATTTGTATGAATATATTTTTAGTGAATTACTAACTTGTTCACTCAACTGAAAAAAAGAAGGCAGATTATTTTGTACAACATTAGCTGTCAGTCTAGGGATTATTTACAGTGTATTGTACTGGTTTTTGGGATGAAACTTGTTTACCAACTTGAGATTCTTCCTTACAGAATATAAATGAATATGTAGCTGCATTAGTTGCACTGAAGCAAAAAATGATTGATGGAGAGTAAGTACAATTGTACAAGTGTGGTGTGGGTTTTTTTTTTAGGGGGGGGGGTGTTTGTTTGTTTATTTGTTTGTTTTTCTTTAGTTTGTTTTTTATTGCTCTTAAATTCTTAAAGCAATGCAGTAAATACGTTTTGTGGAATTTAGGTATTCGTTAATGCATAAAACTAAATTCTCCTCAAAATGAAAGTAACTTCTTCACAAACAGGTCCTAAATCTAGACTGTAAGACTTTAATTTATGCCCTAAAACATCTGTATGTAATGGTGGTAGAACAGGGCTGTTTTGTGTAGCTATAATAGCTTATAGATTATTATGAATATTAGCAGAAGCAGCTCTTTGAAGAGAGTTATTTCATTTTATCTGTTGTGAAGAATATGGTATGAGAACTAAAAGTTGAGCACAGGTGTATACAAACCTTTTCAGCAGAATTTAGTCCAAGCATTAAGGTGTGAAATACTGTTGGGATTAAATATCAGAATATGAAAAGTGAGGCTGAACATTGGTCAGAATGGTAAGGTTCTAAAATGCTTCTCATAGCTTGCGTTCTCTTCTGTGATTGCTTCCACTTCTTCTCATAATGATTGTATGGGATAATATAATGACATATGTTGTGTATGCCTCCATACTATGGCCTAATATTCTTGCTATGTCTTCTAATTGTAATGGTTTATTTCTCATGTACCCTTTCCCAGATACACGTCAATTTGGCTTTAGCGAATCTGAATTCCAGTCCTGCGTTCTGGTTTCCAAAAAGTATTTAAGAGAGCCCTCACTGTCTTAGCTGGGACCCTTTTCTTCAAAGCTCCTTTACTCTGTGTCCGTAGATTTCTTTTCCTACCTCCAAACTTTCTGTCCCTCTTCTCTCTGCCAGTACATACATTTCTTGTGAGAATTACCTCTCCTTTAACTAGTTGCAGCTCAGCCCCTTTCTTTTATGCCTTACTTGGTTACTTTTAACTGTTGCAAAAGAAAGTTACCCTTATGGCTGCTAGGGGCATAGTGTAAAGATTAAAGCCTTTTAGGGTCTTTTGAACTATTTTTCTTACATTTATGTGTTCTTTCCTAGGAAAACATCCATTTAAGTTTGGGAACTAAGATATAATTTTGTGATTATATGTATATTTTTTATTATATCTATATTATGTTCTTTACCTAAATAATGTTTTGTAGGATTGTTATTTATTTTTTTTAAAGTTGCAAGTAGTTAATCATTACAAATTCATGTAACTGCCAGTAGGTGGGTTTTTTTTTCTATTTTAAAGCAGTCTGATTTGAGTTTTGAATGGCTTAATGAAACAAAAGGGTTATATTACTGCTATCAGAAAATACAAACCAATCTTACACTTTCTGTATTTATCTATAAAGCAAAAAAGAAAGCTATCCTAGGACATGATTGTCAAAATCAGGTGAGAAAATGAGTAATGTCTCTTTTTTTTTTTTTTCTTCCAGTCGTTTGCTGACAGAGTATCAACAGAAATGCACAGATATCCTTTATTTTTCTATTAGTGTTCTTACAGAATTAGTATATCAGCATTTCTTATAAAAGGGCTTGAGGCTTTTTATGTAAGGTTTAAGTTAAGAGATGATGCTGCTGGTGAAGAACAGACTGGGTAGAGTTTGTAAAGAAAATAGGGTTTTGGAATTACAACTATCCACTTAAGATCTGGCCGTGTCTAATATATGGCTTAATATGGATTATTTGAATCTGTGTTGCTGAGAATGACTCAAGTCTTTTTATGTAACAGAAGAAGCTCTGCTTATTGACTTCAAACATATTGAAATATTTCAATTAAACACTTAGTTCTGCAAGTCCTATGGTTTTTGGGTGGAAGTCTTTATTGGATGTTTCCTTGCAAGTGGCAATTGGATTGAAATATACTTAAGGATGTTTGACAAACTTTTTAATTTCTACCTTAACAAGAGATTACAGCTTCAGTTTGCTGAGCGGTAAGTTTGATTTAAACTGTTTACTAAAGATGCTATGTTCTCTGTGTCTTGGACAGTTTTAGGAGTTTGATGTTGTAACAGCAACAGCTGTGGGTCTAGGCTGAGCTTTTAATGTGGTCCTTTCACCGTGCTTCCTAGGCTATAATTAGCAAAGATGCCCTTGATAAAGAGAGAAATCTGTCCTCCTTCTACTATACCTGTGTGAAATTCTTTTCTGGCCCTGTGTTACATAAGAGTCTAAAGTGACCAAGTGGAGATGCGGAGCTCATCTTTTGGTGGTAGTTAAATGTAAGCATATTTAGTATGGCCCTATTTGTATGAAGTATTTTGTCTTACAGTTGTGGTTGTGGGCCCTTGCTTACTCTACTTGATTATAGAGGAAAGGGCAGAATATAATCTTTATGGACTCCATCCTGCCTGCTTGAAAAATCCTGCAGTTCGACTCTGCTCTTATTTCACAGCACTACCTATGTAGACACACTTATTCCTGGCACTTCAGTGTAGGCAGCTGGGCAGTACTCCTGTGTGACACATGCCATCTGCTTGCATCTAGCTGTAGGCTCAGTTTAATGTTTCTAAATCAGATCTTGAATTTTCTTTGAATGTAAAATGTTGGATGGAAAAATGAGAGCACTTAGATTTTTAAAAGTCTTTGGATATCTCACAGCATTTTTCTATAGGGGAAAGCAAAATACTCGGACACTTGCCTGAAGAATCAGAACATCGGGTTCAAAAGCACCCATATTTTTTGGCAACCTTTTTTTTTAATTTCAGAGAGATCTCTGCTCTTCGTTGCCAAGTGGAGCAGATGCTACAGAAAATCCTGCCTCTGGAAAAGTGCCAGGAAGAGCTGGGTTCCTTGAAAGCAGAGTTGGAAGAGAAAAAGGTGTGCTTGTAAGGTTTAAATAACTTGCACTTTTTTGTTGAAGGAAATGTATATATTTAATGCTTATCTTAATGAAGCAGGCTTTAATGAGCCCAGTTGTTATTTCCAGCTCATTGGGACAGGCAGCTTTGGTTTTACGTGAAATTAATTAAATGGCAGCAGGTTTCAGATAGGCAAAAAGTTCAGGCTTTTGTAGTTCCTATGACTTTTGATCACATTATTTGGGTTTTCTTTCCTTATTTAGGAAGGAAGGAGATACATTCGAATTCCTTTGGTTATCTGTTCTGATCTCATTAGATTACTGAACTCTCTATAACTTGTGCTACTAAAAAGGTGCAAAGAGAGTCTGTGCAGAACAGGATTTTGCTTCTGTTACCATTTTGAAGATATGCTTTTACATTATTAGCTACTTGAGTTTATTCCTAATTTCTCTCCCATCCTTAGCCGAGAATTAGTCTGCAGGAGAAAAGCTTTTGACTGTTCAAATCACCTAATATATGTATTTTCCTAATATATGTATTTTAATATATGTATGTTCAAATCACCAAATATATGTATTTTTGAGACATTAGCTATTATTTCTGCAAAAAATACCCCACCCTCTTTCTTGTAGTTTTTTCTTACTGGTACAAGGTAGGATATTAGCATTTGTCTTGTCACTGTACCTAGTTTTTCCTCTATGTTAGAACTGTTTTTTAAATCCTCTTCCCTCAGCAATCATTAGTAGCTGATGTCCTGATGACACTTTTTCAGAAAAAGCTGGATTATGCCTATGGTGTATAATAGTTGTGCTCGTGACTTCAACTTTGAGTTCCCATCCAGATAAGTGTTGGAGGCACATACTCAAAAGATAGACAGATATAGATTTATTTGTTTCTTATAACTTTTCCTTTAAAGAAGAAGAAGAATAACCTGACCTTTCATCTTGCTTGTTTTCTCATTGAATATACTTTTTTGGCTCTGCACTGTTTTCATTAGAATAGCTGAAGTGTCTGCCATCTATTTTATTTTGACCTCAATAAGGACATACTTTAACTCTGCTTTCCTTCTCCACAGAGTTCTCTCAAGATTTATCGGGAGAGTCAACTGGAATATGTTAAAATTAAAGAAGAAATAGTAAACAGTGATGCTGTGTGAGTGATGCTTCCTTTTTTCACAACCTTTCTTCCCCCCCCCCCTTACCTCTTCCAGAACTTGGTCTTGTACCTTACCTAGTTATGCTTTCCATTTTGCTAAAGTTTTTGTGCTTATGGGTTCTTAGAACAGGGAGTTGATGGAAGAATAGTCTTAAATTTCGTAGCAAATGCTCTGGAAGGTAGTATTATTATTATCCTGTCTTGAAGTGGCTTTTGGTTGTTGTTTAGCAAAGGTTTTTAAGAACAGGATAAGATTGGAGAAGAAGCTGTAGTTTCTTCAGATTTAAGTGGTTCTTAGTTTTGGCTTTTTGTTATTGCTGTCTGTTTCTATTGTGCTCATAAGTCTTTGAGGCCAATATATAAATGATATTGCCAAAGTGATCTGCACTTAAAATCAGTCCTTAAAATAATTGATTTTAAAGAAACAGCTCAGCAGGCCCTGAACTGTGCACCATGTTTGGAAATGGGCAGGAGGGCTTTGGCAACAAAAATGCAGAAGCCATTTTTGCTGGCATAGTACAGAATATTGTGAAGCTGTGCCCTGATAATTCCTGAAGTTTGTTCTTCCAGTAACCAGTCACTCAAAGGCTTCCTTGCCTGGAGCATATGTGGGTGTTACCGTGTCTTACAGCTCTTGATGGACTATCTATTGAATTTGTCTAATTGCTTTTTAACCCTGCTATACTTCTAGCCTCTAAATCACCTGTATCAGGATCTGTGACTTCAGTATTGTATGGAAGGGTACTTATGTTCTCAAGAGAACCAGCTAATATACAGCTGGGTGTTGTGAGTTTGTAGTTGTGGTGTTTTTTTTTTTTTTCTCCACGTACATCACTCTGCATTTATCAACACCAATGACTCCTTCCTAGTCGCTTGGAATTCTATGACCCTTCTGCTGTTTTTTGTAGTCAGCTTTTTATTTCTGATGTGTTTCAGCACAAATCCCGGTGGGACTACTGCTGGTGACTCCTTCCTTCCTTCCTTCCTTGTAAACTGGCTATTATTTTTTAACTTTGTTGTTCCTAAGCTATTTTGGTGTTACTGGCAGGTTGAGGGAGGTGATCATTCCCCTCTATGCAGCACTGGTGAGGGCACACCTGGAGTACTGTGTCCATTTCTGGGCTCCCCTGTACAAGAGAGATATGGGTATAATGGAGACAGTCCAATGAAGGGCTATGGAGATGATCAAGGGACTGAAGCATCTCTCACATGAAATACTCTAGTGTCTTTACATGGCTTGTGAAACATATAGTACTCACAAGCACAGCAGCAAGTCCAAAAGATTGTACAAGCAGATTAGCATTGTTGTCACTTGCTGTTGTCATGTCTTCTGCCAGACTGCACCTATTTCACATATAGGTACTCTATGTCCTGTGAGCTTAAAGGAATCATTAGCACATTGTCCTATCTAAGAGTAGCAGAGAGCAACTACCCTATTGCCAACTGCATCTTAAGAGGGAACTGACCACCCTAATGTGCTGGCAATATGCTGTGTCAATATAGATGTATCACCTATCTCCTATCTGTCACTCATATCTTCAAGAAGGAGGAGCCAAGGAACTATGGGCTGGTCACCCTCACCTCGATTCCTTGAAAGGTGACGGAGCAGCTCATCCTGGAACCCATTGTTAGGCACATGAAGGACAAGAAACTCCTCAAGAGTAATCAGCATGGCTTCACCAACTTGATAAACTTCTACGATGAACTGACATGCCTGGTAGATGAGGGGAGAGCAGTGGCTAGTGTCTGCCAGGTCTACAGTAAGGTCTCTCTTACTGTCTCCCATAAGAGCTTCATAGCCCCTCAAGCTGTAGCTGTAGGGACTGGCTGAGCAGACAGTGAGGTGGATTGAAAACTGGCTGAATGGCCAGGCCCTAAGGGTGGTGATGAGCAGCACAAGTCTGGTTGGAGGCCGGTAACCAGCAGCGTACCCTGGGGGGAGAGGAGGAGGGCTGCATACTTGGTCCAGTCCTGTTTGACATCTTCATGATGTTCATTTCATGTTCTTCATTAGTGATTTGGATGACAGGACAGAGCATACCCTCAAGCGAGTTTGCTGATGACACAAAGCTGGGAGGAGTGGCTGATATAGGCCAGAGGGGCGTGTTGCCACCCAGCTTGACAGGCTGGAGAAATGGGCTGACAGAAACCTCAGGAAGTTCAGCAAGTAGAAGTGCTAAGCCCCCACCTGGTGAGGAACAACACCACACACCAGTATATGCTGGGGGCCACCCAGCTGGAAAACAGCTTGGCAGAAAAGGACCTCGGGGTCTGATGGACACCAAGCTTGACATAAGCCACTGATGTGCCTTGTGGCAAAGAAGGCTAATGGTATCCTGGCCTGCATTACGCAAAGTATTGCCAGCAAGCTGAGGGAGGTGCTTCATCCCCTCTAGTCAGCACTGGTGAGGTCACAACTGGAGTACTGTGTCCAGTTCTGGGTTCCCCAGGACAAGAGAGAGCACGGACATACTGGAGAGAGTCCAGTAGAGGGCCAGAAAGATGATTCAGGAACTGGAGCATCTCTCCATTGAGGAAAGGCTGAGAGAGCTGGGATTGTTCAGCCTGGACAAGAGAAGGCCCAGGGGTGATATTATCAACATCTATAAATACGTGAAGGGAGCCAGGCTCTTCTCTGTGGTGTCCAGTGACAGGACCAGAGGCAGTGGGCACAAACTGAAACACAGGAGATTCTCTCTGAACATCAGGAAACGCTTTTTTTGCTGTGAAGATGACAGCACTGGCACAGGTTGCCCGGGGAGGTTGTGGCCTCTCCGTCCTTGGTGATATTCAGAAGCTATCTTGGCATGGTCCTGGGCAACTGGCTCTAGATGTCCCTACTTGAGCAGGGTAGGTTGTACAAGATGACTTCCAGAGGTCCCTTCCAACCTCAACCATTCTGTGATACCATAGCTATTTTATATACCTTTGACACTGGGGCCATTTTAAGCAGTAGGTCACGTGAGTTCAGTAATTTGAGAGGTCAGTTTCTTCAGAAACAGAATTCTAGTGAATTGTTCATAAAATGAATGTTAATCTACAGTTACTGTAAAATAACTTAGGTCAAAAATTATCTCTCAAATCTTTTGGTCCAATCTGCCATTCAGAGCCAGCGTCAAAGTTAGATTGCGCAGGACCTTGTCTAGTTAACTTTTGAATATTTACAAGGATGGCAATTCTCCAGTTCTGAACTTATAACAAGTGTGGTAACTTGAGACAAATACACGTCTACTGTGAAGAAGGTTTTAGATATGAAATCACTCCTACAGACAAGCTTTGAAAGTACTCAAAACGTTAGACTGTTCCGGAAGTAAGGTTGCTCAATTAAATTAAAAGATCACATTCTCTCTAAGGATGAAATAAATGACAGACACAGTTATTGTTTGTAACTTCAACTTTTGAGTATTACATATCAAAGGTGGTCAATCATCCTGTTTCTGAGTGGGTTTTCAAATGTATTCCAGTTGATGTCTGAAATGATGATTAAAGCTTGTACATTCAGAAAGGCTTGGGCTGTAAATCTCAATTCATTATACAAGTCTTAATATGGGGAATGGGTGAACTGTATTCTTCATGAAAGTGATTGGTGAGCATTGGTAGCTTGTGTTTGTCAGGACAGAGTCCTCTACTTATCACAAGCATTTCAAAACTGTTTCCGGGATATTGGGATTTAACAGAAGGAAATAATTAAAGTGTTTACTTTCTTTTTTTTTTTTTTTTGAGTTCTGTGTATGTTTTACATATAAGGTAGGGTTGGAAATGCTGAAGTCAAAATCATTCAGGATGCATAATTTTTTTTGGTTTGGCTTTAGTGAAGACCTGGATATTCTGACCAAAAAGCTGTGGGACATAAGTTGTCTTGAAGTCATTTCCTGATTACCTCATTGCTTAGGTCTTACTCATTGTAAGCAAGGCTTAATTGTTTTTAGGGAGTAAAACTAACCTGTCTGCATTACATCATAGAAATGCAAAAACCAGAAGCCAGTTTTCTTGGGTTGTGTTTGTAACTCCAAGTTGCAGCTGAAGGTGTATTTATGTACGGGGATTAGTGGACTGACTCTCTTAAGAGCAAACTCTACCTCTGTAACAGATATAGCTGTTTGTGTGAGAACATCAGCAACATGCCCCTGACTTAACTTTTCAACTTCAGGGACACATTCGTCTCACAGGTCCTGGATCTAGGAAGTATATTTTCTCTGAAACAGCTAGGTTTTGGGGTTTTTTCCTGGACTGTCATGCAACGGAGTTCTATACAAAAATGATGTATTAATATCTTGTTTTTAACAGGAGAAAGAAACTGGAAACAAAAGTGAAGAAACTTGAAGGTAACTTTCTACATTATGTTACTGTGCTGTTGTTCTACTCCATCTCTTGATTCCTTTTTGTCATGGTTTAGGCTAGACTGGCCACTGGATACTGAATTTGGATACTTCTTATTCAAAGAAGCAATTGCAACTTTCTAACTCTGAGGCTCCAAGGAGCAAGGCAGGGCAGTACTGTGTGTGGTGCTTAGTCACTGAATTATGTCAGCCCTCCTGCAAAATATTTTCTGTTGAATATCTTAGGCACATGGTGTAAATGAAGTTGGAAGGGAACTTTTGGTCATGAAAACATCAAAGAATGGAGTCTGCCCAGCCTGTCCAGGCAACTCACTGCATAACTGTCTTCATGGTGAAAGAGCTTTTCCTTATAGCCAGTTGGAAACCCTCATGTTTCAACTTAAGCCTGATGTCTCTCCTCTTCCCACCATGCACCACTGAACAGTCTCATTCCATCTTCTTGATACCTCCTTGTGGGTACAGGAAAGCTGCTCTTGGATCCCCTCTAGGGTTTTTTGTTGCGTTTTTCTTTTGCCTCTCAATCTAATTAAGTCTAGTTCAACGAGCTTGTTTTCATAGGGCATGTGCTCCAGCATTCTAATAATCTTGGCAGGATTCTTCTAGTCATATTTATAATCACAATTAAATATGTAGTGATCCTGACACATGCTTTCTGATTTTTAAGTATTCTGGCAATTGATTTTTGGTTTGTTTGTTTGTTTTGTTTTTAATTAGAGATAAAGCACTTGCCTTGTGACACTGTGTTTTTCTTGTTTTGCTAGCAGAGTGTGGGTATGCATAAAGCATTCTGATACTTAACTTGCTGTGCTGTTAGTTGGCAAGGCAAATGTTTTCATTCATGACACACTTACAGCTGTGCTTACCACAGTTTAAAGTACAACGAACTGAGTGACTTGTATCTTAGTGTTAGAAACCCACCAAATGCCAACCTCATGAAGTTCAACCAGGCCAAGTGCTAGGTCCTTACACGTGGGTCAGGGCAATCCCAAGCACAAGTATAGGCTGGGTGGAGAATGGATTGAGAACAGCCCTGAGGAGAAGGACTTGGGGGTGTTGGTTGATGAGAAGCTCAACATGAGCTGGCAATGTGCGGTTGCAGCCCAGAAGGCCAACTGTATCCTGGGCTGCATCAAAAGAAGCGCGGCCAGCAGGTCAAGGGAGATGATTCTGCCCCTCTACTCTGCTCTCGTGAGACCCCACCTCGAGTACCATGTCCAGTGCTGGACTTCTCATCACAAGAAAGATATGGACCTTTTGGTGCAGGTCCAGAGGAGGGCCACGAAGATGATCAGAGGGCTGGAGCACCTCTCCTATGAAGACAGGCTGAGAGAGTTGAGGTTGTTCAGCCTGGAGAAGAGAAGGCTCCGGGGAGACCTTATAGCAGCCTTCCAGTATCTGAAGGGGGCCTACAAGAAAGCTGGGGAAGGACTTTTTACTAGGGCATGTAGTGATAGGACGAGGGGCAATAGCTTCAAACTGGAAGAGGGAAGATCTAGAATAGATATTGGGAGAAATTTTTCACTGTGAGGGTGGTGAGGCACTGGAACAGGTTGTCCAGAGAGGTCGTGGATGCCCCACCCCTGGAGGTGTTCAAGGCCAGGCTGGATGGGGCTTTGAGCAATCTGGTCTAGTAGGAGGTGTCCCTGCCCACGGCAGGGGGTTGGAACTAGATGATCTTTAAGGTCCCTTCCAACCTAAACCAATCTGAATTTATTATTCTGTAAATCCTACTGTACAGGATGTTTATTTTGATGAGCATTTTGGAGTTCCATTACATGGCAGCAAGGTGTTCTTGCCTTTTTTTTTTTCCAACTTTTTTTTGCCTTTTGCCTCCAAAAACTCAAATTCTGGCATAGCTAGAACAAAATACTGTGAGGTAGTTTGGTTTAGGTCCATTTTGAGTGACTAGTTTATCTGTTTTGTTCTTTTCTGTGTTCATTAAATATCCCAGACCCTGTGTTTTAGCCTGGTTTCTTTGTCAATCTGAAATTTTCCCATGATTGTTTTTTGTCATCTACCACCTGAGCTGCCCTTTTAATGCTCTTTCTTTTGGTATGCTCTCTTCTGTGATGTGATCTGATGAGCAGGCAGGTTCCATCTGTCTTTTCTCTGCTGTCCATGTATAAGTCACCAAGCTGATTTCTCAGGAGGTCTCTCAAGTATCTTCTTTGCTTGAGAACGTCCCTAGGAACGTCACATTCAATCCTCACTTACCTGCCCTGTACTCTTTATGCCCACTGTTCTTCAGGTATTCTCTGTTTATTAGTCTTGACTGCTACGTACATCTTTCTAATGCAGTTGGCTATGGTGTTTTCATCTTTGAAACAGAACCCTCTTTTAAATAAGACAATAAAACACATGAAAAAACCATTGCATTTCATTCTTAATTTTATTTCCTTTTTCCACTTGTTGTATATTGTTGTACAGTACAGTATCATTATAATATGACCCACTCTTCATTCTTGCATGTAAGTGAGAAAAGTAATAAATGCATTTCAGTATTTCAGAACAGTAATTATGCAGTGGAAGACAACATACTTGTATGCGTAACTTGTTGTTTTAATGAGCCAAAATACAACTTCAGTGGATTTGTATATCGCACTGTCTACCTTTTTTCCGGTAATTTGATTTGCAGACTGGTGACAAACACTACTTAAATTACTTGTCTTTTATATTGTAGTTTCTAACTTGAATTTTGTTTCTCTTTCTTGAAGAGGCTGCAACAAGGCATACACAGGACTTCAGACGACTGAAAACTGAAAAGAAGAGGCTTGAAAAGGAGCTAAAGAAGGCACAAGTAAGACTTTCTTGGTCTTTTGGATGAAGCCTCTTTTGGTATTTCTGGGGGTTCAAAAGGAAGCTAGTTGTAATAGAGATACTGAAATAGTAAATTTACATTTGTTGCGGGTATTGAGTAACTAAGCATAGCGATTCACTTTAACAGAATTTTTCCAACAAGCATGACCTTTGAAATGTTGATTTAGATTTCATGCTAATTAAGAGTAGATGCTCTACAAACTATGTATGGCGTGAAAAATTAATGTTATTTAATTTTAATAGGGAAAACTTGATGGTGTACATAAAGAGAAGCCCAGAAAAGGTAAGTGTTCACCTTTGATTATGTTCAGATTTATGTGTGTTATTGTTCTGTTTGAACATTTCCTTTTCCCCCCCCTTCTCTTTTTAATAGTTAAGCATGTGGAGACCCAGAGTTCAAGTGAAGATCTTACAACAGATATAGACAAAGGTAAGATTTTTTGCAGGACTGTTCTCTGTGCGGAACTAACTGTTATGAATTTATTGCACCTCTTCTGGAGTTGCATTTTTGGAAACAGAGGATACTGACATAAATGCTGTAAGACCAAATGTGGTTGATACATTATTCCTTCATCAGTGTTAACATATTTGTAATTGATGACTATTTTCAGCTTTGCAGTAAGGAAAATATTTGGTTTGTTAAAATGACTGGTCTACCCCATGCATGTATGGTCAATTGATGTGCAATTATAAAACAGAACACAAACACTGAGAAAAATATGATCAAACTTGTCTTTTAAGCCCACTGAAATGGTAAAGGAAGCATGCAAAGCAAAAGACACAAGATAGGAGTGTAATCTGCTACAATTTGTATGTGAGGCTCTGTAAATCCAGCGGAAATCCAGGATGTATAGTTGTTTCTTATCCTATTGACTTTTTTCCCTAATGATCTAAAATGTCTGCTGCAAATTATCTGAGTCTAACTGTATAATGGAACAAACTCTTTCTAAACTTGCTCTAAAGCACTGAGGCCAAACTTTACAAAAATTAAAAAACCAAGTTTGCTTAGTCTTTTAAAATACTGGTATTGCTTTTGAATTGTTTAGAAATTCTGAAGGCAATTTTCAGGCAAAAGAAGAACTTCCCTGTTCTATTATTTGCTTTGCAATATTTGTATATAAAGTTTGTTGCCAAAATTAAACTTCTGAAAAAGGTAGACCTAGTCAGTTCTCGTGTATCTTTGCATATTTTTTACTGCCTTTTGGATTGTACTAAATTGGTACCCAATTTCATATTTTAATTTTTAATTAATGGCAAAATATGAAAATTAAGATCTGAGCTCTACTTTGAGCTTCAAATAGCAGTAAAGCTTTGTTACTAATGAGAAATTGTTAGTGCTGTTAATAGCTGTCATGTAAAATTTTGCAGGTTTTCCTCTGATGCACTAAGGTTGTTTTTTTTTTAATATGTCTCTTCATAAAGTTTGCTGTGGTCTTTGACTTATGGCATTGGCACAAAACTAATAGTCTCAGTTCCTCATTGTTGGATTTGATGATAGTTTTGGCATAAGTGAGGTGCTTGTGTATTTTGAGTTTTTTGGTCTGCTTCTTCCTCTCCACCTGCCCTTCTGGTTCGGGAACTAGGTTGTTTGGCATCACCTAGCAATGGTGCTGTTAGGACTCCAGACAATGTCTACTAATGTTGTGGCCTGATTAATTCAGACACATTTAATGTGCTGTTACTCCATGTTAAGATTAAGATGAGTTATTATTGAGTGGGCATAAAGAATATGATATAAATACTTTCTTCCTAAAAGATTTCTTTCCCCATTTATGTTCATGTCACCTGAGTTGTTTTAGAAAGCTACTTATTTTCACTAATGCTACATTCAGAACTGCTTTTATATTTTACTCTGGGGGCTGCTACAACTTATTGCCACCCTCACTATAGAAAAGAAAAGCTAAAGCATCCTGCATCTGTTCCTTCGGTCTGCTTTGTGGCTATGGCCAATACAGGATCCATTCCCTCAGTGACATCTAGCATTTCTTTTTTTCTGAAGCTAAAATGCCCCGATGTCCCTTGTCTTAATTTCTGTTGTGGTTATTTTTTATTTTGTTGTGGACGTGGCTGTGTTCTGAGTGAAGGAATAAAAAAAAAAAGAAACATGAATTCTTAGCTCTCTGAACAATTGAGGTTTTCCTCAATTTATAAAAATATTTATTTTAACAGAAAAAATAAAGCTCTTGTTAGAAGAACTCTGGATGTGCATTGACAGTGCAACAGGAAAAAGAGAGAATCGGGAAAATGATCCTATCTTGGGTGAGATGGCATGCAAAGTCTTGAAATTTTCTTGAAGCTGTCTCTCTTTCTGACCAAAAATAAATACTGGTACATTTTTTTAGCTTCTTTTCAGGATAAGGCATGGCCTGAAAAAAGAAGACTGACTGTTACAGAAGGTAGGTTCCAGTAAACATGAACTTATTAATATGCAAGTGTTACTGGGATATCATCAGGTTGCGTACTGTTTGCTTAACTTTTTTGACAGATTTGAATACTTCCCTTGGTGATTGCCTGGTCAAGTACATGTGTGATTAGAATATTTGAACAAAAATCGCAAATATTAATTTGAACAGCCAAATAAACTGGAATGCTCTTCTAAATAAAAGCTGTTGTAATCTGCTGTTGCAGTTGAGAAATCATATTCTTTTACTATCAGCTGCTTTGACTATTTCTAAGTAGTCAAAACTCACCTCTCATGTTAATACCTTAATTATTATATCATTATAAACTCTGCAGTATATAATGTGAATTACAGGATGCCAGCACTCTCTATAGTCTGAAACAAACATATGGGAACATAGTTGGATTGTAAAATTTAAGAAGCTGTTACCAGCATTTTCTTCGTTCACACCTGCCTGAATAATAATAGATAACAGTGCATTAATTTTCATATTCATAATATGGAGAAACAAAATGCATAATTTGGTGATTTAATTTTGGTTTTAATTTTGTAACGTGATATTCAGTATAATAATAAAAAAAATAACCTGACTAGTTACCCACATGCACATTCACAGCAAACTTGAACTGCGTTAACTTCACCTAACAGATGTCATTTTCCTTCTGCCCTCAAGAGTAATAGGTGCCTTGAAACTGCATTAGTATTTCTGTCGTTGTCTCTCCAGACTGTCGTTATTAATCTTTCATTTTTCTTTTATTTTCTCTGCTACTTTAGTTTTCTGTAACTCAGGCTGTAACTCAGATACTGTCTGGGATAAATACCCTGCCTTATTTAGAGCTTTGAAAGTGAACTGCTATCCTGTCTTCCCACCCTGTTAAGTCTGAAAATTTGCTACCGGTGTAGATCCAAATGAATTTAGTTTCAGATTGTGTTCCAGTGGAATCCACTCAAGAGATGCCAAAACTTATATTTTGTGGACCAGCTCATAAGCCAATTTATCAACCTTACTCCCACCAGTTCAAAGCAGCAGATCTGTGGCTTCATATCCAAAACTGAGCTAGACTGTTGTCCCCCGAGATTCTGAATTTGATTTCTTGATCAAGTGTCAATCAAATAACAAGAACAAGCACAAGAAACTGAAGAGTTTGAAAAGTGGGTGATTTCAGGGGTATCGAGTTCTAGTGTCATCACCTTCCCATGTACCACAAGGGGAACCTTAGATTCCAGGAGCCTTGTTCCATCTTTCCTTTCCATCTTTCCTATTTACATCTCAAGGAAGCTGCAGTACTTTCACAAAAAAAAAGCAATTGTCCATAACAGTCCCTTCTAGTCAGTCCCTCTTTTGCTTTTGTTGGAGTGGGTAGATACCGCAGAAATACTGCTTTCTGTTGCTTTGGGTTTTGTGGTGTTTTTTTTTTTTCTCCTCTTTATGCCTCAGGCAGCCATCCTGTTGTTCTGCCTTTCATGAAAGTGGCCATTACCTTGGATTCATAATAGCAAAGTGCTTATGTTTTCAGATGCAATCTTCTAGCAAAAAAAAAAAATATCTTAATGAGTTTGCCCTAATTTCTTGTCCCATATCATAATGGTTTCATCTTAAAAAGCAAATCAGCTTGATGGTGATACTACAGAAGCATCTTTTCCAGAGAACGTAAGTTCATCTGTCTGACTGGATCTAGCCTTTCAGAAAGATATCTGTTTGGCTGATTTCTTAGTACACTCAAGTGTGCTATAAAATATCCAAAGCTTTGCGTTAGAATCAGTGCCTTCTCTGTTCCACCGAGATTGATACCACTTTGAATGGCTTTCTTGAAGAACGTGTTTATGTGTGAAAACTGGAAGACTCATCAGGCTTTCCATTCATGTGCTATTGTGAAAGCCTCATAGGATAATGAAGTTTTTCCAAACTTAATTTAAAAGCAATTTTGCTTGGTCTTGGTATTGTTAGAAATCTGCCAGTAATAAAGTTGACTGTACCTGCAGTTGACCGTCAGACCAATAACCTTAGACCATAATCTAAGGTTAATAGGACATTGCTGGTTTTTCAGACTTCAGAAAACTGTTTCCCATTGTAATTTGAGCATAAGTCACTTATATTGTGAATGGGCACGTGAAGAAACATTTGAAGAATCTTGCAGCCCAATGCTGAAAACTTTGGTAATTTGGATTCTCCAACATGCGCTGTTCATATGCAGGCTTATGGTGAGAGGAGATGAGGAAAGATGGGAAGACCACATCTGGCAGAAGCTGAGCCTCTTCAAGTAGTATGTATAATGGCATTCTGAGCTAAATCTGGCCTACTGCAGAGCTATACCCATCTTACCTGATCAGGCATTTGCAGTCACTGTGCTGATAGTGATGAATTTTTGCTGTAAAGCAGAAAAGATTCTATGGCTAGATGAATTATTTTGATAAAATGTCCAGCATCTTAACCTGGCCCTTCTTTTTGAAAGAAAAAAAAAAGGACTTGTTTCAGAAAGTTTCCTGTTGTTTCGGGTGGGGAGAGGAGAGGACATTGTTTTGTAGCAGTGAATTGCCACGCAATGTGGACAATCAGAAGCAAAGATTTAAGTTGTAAAACTCAATTTGTTTAGTACCAAAGCAACCATGTTAGCACTGGATTGCTTATTTCACCTCTGCTCTCCTTTCACCATTTTTCATCAAGGAAGTATTTACTTCACAATAGCGTGTGGTAGATTTTGACGGTGTTTTCAGACCAGAGTAATCAGAAGTAGAAGAAAGCAACAGTATAAGGGTTTGAAGCTATGTGGACAAGATTCCATTTTGTAGATTTGAGGACAAAATGTAATAATTTTGGTAAGTGACATAATGAAAAAGAGTGTGATTCCCTGCGCAAAGTAAAACTTGTCTGTGAAATACAGTCTTTGAGAGGATCCTTCCAATGAGAAGAGCTCAGTATCAGTAGGGCTTTTCCTAAAGTTCAGACAAGGGTGCCAAAGAGTTGGCTGTTTCCTATAGAGAAGTTTACTATAGCTTGAACCTTTGAAAAATTGCTGTGTCAACCCTTCATACAGATAAGGGGATAACCATGAGAAAAGCATCTCATTCCTAAAGAAATTCAAAGTTATCAGGGACTGAGTTGGCAAGGGATGAGGAGAGAAGGATGGAGAATCTCTTAGTTATTCAGAAATTATATCTTTGATCCATTTCTCAAAGGGAACTTCTTAGGGTGAGGTGTGTATCAATATTCTTGGGCTCATGACTGATCTTGAGAGTATAGATAGGATGTGAAGTTCCTGATAACTTCATACCGTTGTATAGTTCACTGTGCAAAGTAAGCTTCCCAGTTGTCTAATTGAAATTCTTCTAGGGGCAAAATATGGGACTATGTGTTTCTGCCTGCTTCAGTAGGAAAAAAGCTCTGAGCTTAGAACTGGTTGGCACAAAGGAACATCAAAGAAATCTAAGATACAATCTAATATTATATCTTGGAGAGAACCACCTTCTGAATTTTCCTGCTTTTCTTTGTTCCTGCTTGTGAATGATCTCCTTTTCCCTTGGCTGGTCTAATGGGACTCAAATTGTAAAAGGAATCTAGGTTTTTCATGACAAGATGTAGAACATCTTGGAAGCTCTATGTGACCGTAGCTTGTAAATAGCTTTATAAAACAGTGTGTGATCTTAAAACTTGTAAGATGCTGCTTTGATCAAAGGTGATATCAGAGCTTACTTATCTTTGGGGAAAATGAGGTGGTGAGGCCCTTTTAGGCTGAACAGTTTCTCCCTCCTCCTACTGTCCATTGCAGCAATTGAGGTTTTTACCTGGAGCTGCTACATGAAGTGACTGAGATGGATCTTGGAAATAAGGTGTTTTATCAGTTTTCCTACTAACTCCTTAGCAGACCCAACATATCAGAATGTGCTTAAAGGTTATTGGGAGACAGATCTCTGGGAGGTCACTTTCATCTATTGAATTAAATTAGTATTTTCAAATCTGATACTACCATTGATGCTGCTTCAGGAGTATCTTTGCAAGTTCTAGTAGTGGATAAACACAGACAGCAATAATGAAGCACACTATTCTTTTATTTTCACAACAGAATGCAAGTTGTGCCAATTAAATCAATACATCCTCTGTTCAAAACCATTTTGTGCTTGTGCAGTTCTTTGTAATGTGGGACGGTACTTGGATGTACATAGAATAGGCTTGATCTCTTGCTTGAATACTCCTGATTCTGTGTCCAGTAGTGTTTGTGAGCACTATAAACAAGATCACACATACAAATTTTGTATAAGAATTGCAAATACTACAGAGTAGGTTCTAGTTCCATGTGGCATACTGGGGTTTTGGGATTGTTGATTTCTACTGTTTTATTGGAGGTTATCTTTTCTCTTTACAAAATCATATAATTTAAATTTCAGAAAACTGGGCCATCTTTTCACTGTTAAAAGTATCTGGCACAATTATAATCAATATTTAAATTCTTTGTCTCTACTGTTTAGACTTTCCTGTGTTTTGTCTGGATGCATAAGAAATGGGTTACTGTGTAATAACAAAAGTGTGATTTGAAAAGGAACAAAACCAAAGTACAATGCAAAGAATCACACAGAGCATTTGGACGTGCTTTCTTTGAAAGGGTTGTCAAGTGCTCAGTATCTTTCATTGTTTTCGTGATTCTTTTAAGAAAGTTGTTTTGTTTTTTTTTAAGGTTTCAGCTTTAACTAAATCACATAATTAAAGACAAAATCCTGTACGATTAGACTCAATATTGAAATTTAAAGAACAAACAGTTTAAAAGCACATGTGTATTAAATCATAAAACTAGGAATATAGCTAAGAACTCCCTTACTGTGTTTATGGCAGGGTATAATTGTAAATGGCCTGCAAGTGCATGCTGCTGGCTTAAAGCTGCAGGTTGCTTTAAGTTGAGAATTACAACCTGAGTGGGGAATGTCATTGTATGCTTGTCCTGCTTTTCCTGAACATCAGTTACTGGGCTAAAACTGAAATAAGTCATTGAGCTGTATAGACCTTCACTCCTACCCAGTACGGCCCTTCCTAATAAAAAAAAGTGGGAATAATAGCCTTAATGATCCAAGTCAGAAAGTGGTTGGGGTGGGAGCTCTTTGCACATACATACACCTTTTTCATGAAAAAAAAATTGTTTGTGACTAACATTTGATCTCTGTAAGGAAAATATTTCTGAAAGTGGCAGTAAGTGCTTCTTATTACTAGTCTATGGGAACATCACTTGAAAAGATGGTAATGCGTTCTTATTACTATGGTGTATCATCTCTATAAAGAAAAATGGGAGGGGAAACAATTCTTAACAATATTTTTGTGTCTTAGAAACTGTACAAAGCCACCAACAGATCAGGAAGTGTGATGGCAAAATGCTGCCTTGGTATTCTTCACTAGAAAGTGCTGGAAAGCAAAATTCTGTAACAGCCATGCAACTTCAAGCGAGTACTGAGCCTTTTGGAGTTGACTGTGTTGAGAACAGGACTCCTGAAGAATGTCTGCATCATGATGAGGATAAAACTGTAGATGTGATAATACAGACAGATGGGGCACACAGCAGTTCAGACTTCTCCGATCAGGAGCAAAAGGGCCCAGGTGGAAATGTGATGGATATATTGAATTGGGCCAGGCCTCTCCCTGCTCTACTTTCTCCAGTACAGCTTTCACCACTAACTACACAGGTGAGATCCAGGGTGTGTCTGACTTGGTACTAACTTGGTTGTATAATTACTGCAAAAATAATGATTTAATATTTCTGGGCTTTTTTTATTTTTTTGAGTATCAGTATTAATTACTCATACTCTGAAAGGATTTCTGTGTGAGCATTTAGATCCATATGGATACTTTTTTACCTACTATCATACTGCCTGTGAAAGGGGGCAAAACATAATTTTCAGAAGTATATTTAAAACAAAGTCACCCATGTCTCAACTGCTGACATAATTTCTTTTCCCAATGTTGCAGACTTACAGTCCCAACTCCTGTTGTGTATAAGCGTGGCTTTCATAGTAAAATTCCACAGCTTGAGAGTCAAGGGGAACCTAGTCAAATATTGTTTTCCAGTAATCATAGAATGCAAGTAGGATAGATAAAGGAGTCTGACTTTTCACAGAGATACTTTCCATTTGCTATGAAGAACAATAATGGAGAATAGTTCTGTTGATCAGCCTTAATCTCTCAAAACCACTGTATGTCAGGGCCACCGGTGTATTTGTTTAGAGAAGTAGATACCAGTATAGTATCTGGTATATAGATATGTATCTATAATAGATACTTGTACTAGGCTTTGGAATATTAACTTCATATTTTTCATTAAAGGATATATTGTTTGGAGAAGTCACAGGTTCCAGCGATGGAGAAGTTGCTTGTAGTGCTTCTGCAGTGGAGGATATTTTACAAGACAACCAAGTTCAGCCTCAGAGTTGTAACGTATTCAGCCTCAATGAGGAGTGTAACAGACAGAGTAAATCATGTGAGCATGGTCTTGATGCAGGAATCTCACATAACCTGAGTTGGAATGTAAAGAATGTTCATATTGGTCCAAAGATGTCAAGCCAGGAGGAGAGAGATGCTGAAGTTGCTACTTCAATTACAAACATGGAAACTAACAAAGATTGTTTGGAGGAGAATTCTGAGAATATGGAAACTGAGAAGAGAGAACTAAATGAAGCAGCAGCACATGAATTGGAATCCATCGAAGAACAGAAAGGAGATAGTGTGGACATGCACAGTGTAGAGGGAGGTTCTCCAGCTGATTTTATGTTACACAGTTTCAAGCCTCAGAATCAGATGGAAAAATGTAATGAGGTAGAGCAAACAGAGGAGCATGTAATCTTAATCAGAGCTGTTGATTATGAGGGTATGCATGAAAAGCATGGTGAATTAATGAACACAGAAAGAGTTGGATTATCAGGAGAGAGAGAAACTCCTAGGGCAGTATCAGTTCCCCAAAACGTTACTTGTTTGCCACCTGAGCAATGCATTGTGCTTCAAAGTGAAGATTCTGAGGAGAAATCTGATGTGTTGGTACAGAATGAAGTGGTTGAAAATGAATCAAAAAATGTAATCAAAGTAACTAATATGGGAAGTGGTGTAGGGGAAAACATAAAACAAGTGATAATTGGAGAGGAAATAATAGCTGCAATACAGATGAAAGGACTCTGTGCAGAGGCAAATAATGAGAGAGAGCTCTCTGAAAATGTATTGTCTGATTTCAGTAGTTCAAAATCCTGCTGTGAAGTGGAGTGTCCTAAAGACCTAACGATACAGTGTGATGGGGAGGGAATAATTATGGAGGCTGAGGCTGACACTGGAGCTGTTGAGATCTCTGCGTGCTTGCAGTGCTCTGAAGTAAAACATGACAGTGAAGAGACACTGGAGAAACTATGTATGCAAACAGTACAAGATGAAGTGGACAGAGAATGCGAACCAGAGACTGGTAAAGTCTCTAGACATTACTTACCTGTATCTGCTATTGAAGGAATCAAAAATCCATTGTCTATGGATGACATAGGCAAAAATGTGGGTATGGAGAGGACTGCTTTGTCAGCCTTTTCAAAAGATGATGAACAGCTCAAAATTGAAGACATTAATGTAGCCAGACCTGAGACTATTGAACTAGCCATGAAATTTAACAGAAAAAGTGCTCTAGAAATAGCTGAATCGTCAGAGCTACTCCATAGTGCAGAAAATGGAAAATTAGTAGATATAAAGGAAGGGGAATATTTAAAAGGCAAACCACACCAGGAAGAAAATGGTAGTAATTTATCACAAGGGAAGTCAAACTTGGAAAGTATACTTGGACTACCAAAGACAGCATGTGTTATTCATGCAGAAAGCAGTGTAGCTAAGTGTGAAACCTCTGTGTTAGATTTTACTCAAATAAAAGGTGAAATAAAACAACCTGAAAACCTCTCTAGTACATTAGAACATGGGTGGTCCAAAACTCAAAGCTTTAGAGTGTTTGAATCTCAAGAGACTGAATTCAAAGTTAATCCAGAAGATTTTGGAGATGAAAGCAGTGAGCTGTTAGAAAGAGTGGATACCATTGAATCTATCTTACTAGAAAGTAATCTTACATCTCAGGTACAGTGTGTAAAACCTCTGAATCAGTTCTTGGTAACTGAAAATGTTAAATGTGATGAAATAAAAGGGGAATTAAATCAACAAAGCAAGGAATTGGTGACTGAGACTTGTTCCAGCTCATTTAACTGGGAAGATAATGTTTTGAAGAAAAATAATATTTCAGAGATCATCTGCCAGCCTACTTCAGAAATGGATTTCAGTAGTGGCTCAGCTTTTTCTTCTCAAGGGGACTTGGAGATGGACTGTATAAATACTGAAAAAACAGATTCTCCTGTGCAAGTGAGAATTGGCTTGGAATCCACAGTGCCTCCTGATCTAAATTTCAGTCTTCAGAAAGTCGTCAGTTATGTTGAAACTAATTTCACAGAAAAGGGTGCTTTTTCCCATACATTGGAAAACAAAGGAGATAAAAATTGTGTTATGGATAGTGCATTTAACTCTTCTTCAGAAAGCTTAGAAGAGGGTGCTGAGATCCTGTCTGCTGAAAAAGACAACATGTGCAAGGAACTGGACTGCCCTGAGAGGGAATATGTACACAAAAATGAAGTCAAAATTCCAGACAAGAAGGAGCAGCCAGTAGATAAAGAACCTCATACATCTGTTAAATCACAGATCCTGGATGCAAACTCCTGTAATAAGAATACTTTTTTTCTCCAAAAATTTGATTGTCAAGAATCAGTATGCAAGACTTCTACATGGGAGGTTAGAACAGATCCTTCGAGAACTGGTTTACTAGCAGCTGGGGAAGAAAGCAAAGAATTGAATAGTCTTGAGGCATCTGGGAAAAATGCCATAAAAAGCTCTAAAAATGATTTTGATATGCCAGAGCAGAGCAATGAATCTGAAGATAAAGACTGTTCTATACAAAAAGTTAGGTATGTGAAATGTTCTCCATGTCTTCCCATGATCAGAAAGGAACTGAGAGCTTCCAGAAGAATTGCAGTGGGTGCTCTGGAAACTGGTGCAATTGTTGATGCTGATTACAAAGTATGTGAACTTTATTCAACAAGACACCCAGGAAATACTTTGACAGTTAGTCATCTAAAAGCAGACACTATGGTGGATACCAATACACACTGTGAAAGAGACACCTCTCCAGATACTGCAAATGAGTTGTCAAGTGTGGTTGGGGAGGATTGTCCTAAAGACTTAGCCTCTTGGAAAAGAGAGTGTATATTAGTAACATCTGAAAATACTGAGGGTGCTAATGAATGCATTGTAGATTCTAACAGAGCTGGATGCATTAATGACAGTGAGGGAAGTCTGTTAAAAACTGGGGCATCAAAAGAAAGCCCTGTGATGCCAAATGCTTCAAAAAATAGGTTACCACTATGCCAGATGTTAAACAGATTTTCAGAAACTTGCAGATGGGCTGTAAAAAACAGTAAATTACATACAAGAATGTTCTCACTTGGCAATTTCTTAGAAGAAAATTATTCTGACAAGTTTCAGTCAAACGTGGAGCAAAGTCTACCACACGGTGTTCATATGGGGGTCTCAGTGTTTGAAGAATATAATCTTAATCAAACTTGCACTTCTTGCAACACAGGAGAAAACAACATTGATATTATCCTAGATGGTAGCAGTAGAAAAAAAAAAATTGTCAAGTATCTTCCAAATCCAGCCCTATCTGATGTAGAGTGCAGTTGTCAGACAGTTAGGAAGCTTTCTGAGCCACAAAAACCAGTATCTGAGAAGCTATGCATGTTGGAGTCAGAGTCTTGTAGGGATGTTGCTAGCAAAAAGAGCAATAAATTTAAATGCAAAGAGCAAGAACCATCTGAAGTCTTGACTGTCTCAACTAAGACAGCTGCCCAAGTAATGCATGCCAAGCTATCAAAGAGACTGTTTCAAGGTAAAAGAAAAACAAAGACTCTCAAACCAGTTCAGCCAGTTCTTGCAAATGCTGATACTTCTATGCCAACAAAATGCTCATCTGAGACTATAAATAAAATCAGGCAAGAGATGGGTCCTCCTCTGCCCCCCTTGTTACTGCCTTTGATTGCTACTCCTCCAAAAGCTGCACATACCATATCCCCAGTAATGTCTTCTAATGGTCGATCCTCTTTGCTTTCTCCTCTTGATGACCTAATATCCCCACTACGTGAAACTCCTGTTCCTCCTCTCATGTCTCCATTAACAGATACTCCAACAGTAAAATCTGCTCTTTTATTTTCTCCTCCTTCACCCTCAGAAATGGCAGTAGGTAGAAGGATTTGCTCCTCACCTTTGAAATTTTGTACTTCCATTCCAAAGCATGCGCTTCCTGTCCCAGGAAGATTTCCTCTGTTTGCAGCCGATAGTGCTGCTCCAGGTGCTCCTCAGGAGAACTCTGTGAAAATATTGGACACTATGTATCCAGAGCTGTCTGCGAGGGCAAGGACACTAAACATTCTGAAAGGCAATATTCAGCTTAACCGATGTGCTTTTTCAGACAGCCAAAGTTTGCCAGGACCTGTGGCCCAAATAGGTGGTTTCAAAGCTATTGCATCTACCTCAACTGCTTTTGTTAAAACTGGGAGCAATTTGAAATCTGATAGTAGCAAAGAACAAGACAAAAATGTGCAAATTCAGCAATTGCTTTCAAACTCATCAAATCATCTTGAAAAACGGACACTATTGCCAATATCTATGCCAAGAAGTGCAAAGAGATTGAGGTTGGACGGTGAACCACCAAAGCTGGAGCCCAATGATATCGCTGCTGTTGGACATACTGAAAATACAGTTTCTGAAATGCAGAAGGCTTTCCATGACAAAAGCTGTGAAATCAGTGATTCAGCACACAGTTCCAGTTTAGAAGTATCACTACTAGGAAAGGTTATTGATCCTGACTGCCAGAAAGTTTCGTTGGCATTGAAGAAAATTGCTGAGTCCTGTTTTGACTTGTTACCAGTTATTAAAGGACACGTGTATGTTGGCAATATCTCAAAGATTCCAATAATGAGAGATGAAGAGAAAGAAGTTGTCTATGAATTTGGTATAAAAAACAAGGTAACACAGTTTTTAATTTTGTGTTTTAATAATGACTTCTGTGCAGTTGAAAAGAGTATAAGTATGTAGTATTTGAATTCTCAATTGTTGAGGCAATCCGCAGTGCTGAAGTGTAGTATTGCAAGGTTATCGGACATCTAAACTTGTATAACGTAAGAAAATACAAGAAATTACTGTTCAGTGGTGCAAAGCTGCATTTATAAATATGTTCACTTTCCTGATGTACGCATGAAACACTTTATTTTTACACCATTTTTTGTAGTGGATAGCATTAACAATTGTAGGAGTTTCTCTAAAAGTGTGAAATTTTATTATCTTTTTCAATTAAATAAGATAAACTGCATTGTATATACAACAGTGACATACCTTTTCATACCATGTTTACCTTTATTATTCTGCATTAGGTTGTTCAAATGAATTTTATTGCAAAAAATCTTGCATTAGTTTGTTTCTCAGAACTTGCTTAGCGTTGAAAAAGTTCACTTTAATTGCTGTCTTTCTTATATATAATTTGTAGTCTACAGCAGAGCAATTCACCAGCTGTTTCAGTTCTTGAACACAATTAAGTTCTCCACAGATGTTGCTACTAAGTTCTCAGGTCATCTTTGTTAGGAGTTGCCAAATCTGGTAACTTCATAGAAGCAAGGCTGTGGCAGCTTTATGTTTCCAGTCCGGCCAGTAGCAAGGCCAAGTACATACTCCTAACAGGCACACAATATGCACCTAATCTCGTTCCCTTCTCTGGCTGATCAGGGTGAAAGCCTGGTAGTGGAAAATACATACATATATATGCAGACAGTATGGATCCCTCAAGTAGCTAACATTAGACATTCAGTATATCTAGTAGGTGACTCCTGTTCTCCCCACTTGTCTAATGCACTGACAGACTTACAGACACAGGCCAGTAGCTGGTCCAGACCTATGGCCTTACCTGCATCTGACCCTCAGAACCCTGGTCTTTCAAGTAGCTGGCTTGGACCTTCTGGTTCCTCATAAAGCCAACACTCAGACTCCCTGGTGTCTGCAGTTACCCAGTTTAAACCTGTGGCCTCTCCAGCACCTGGCTCCTGAGCCTCTCATTCTACTCCCCACTTTTAGCCCTCCCTCTAAACATACTACAGGAAGTCTTGCACAATCCCAATATTATTCTTCCTTGCATCTCATATTGAGTCCCATGTTACTGTAGACAGTAACACCCTTCCCCACTTCCTGCAGTATGTAAGGTGATCGGGAGTGACTGCTGTTAACTAATCTAGTAAGTTTCACACGTGGACTTCTGTGACAGCTGTGGAAGTAGCCAAGTCAGGGTGCTCCATTTGCTCTGATTAGGTTATTTGGGTTCC
Source organism: Anarhynchus alexandrinus (assembly GCA_008711295.1). Lineage (NCBI taxonomy): Eukaryota > Metazoa > Chordata > Aves > Charadriiformes > Charadriidae > Anarhynchus > Anarhynchus alexandrinus. Next base: position 2,200,434 of record VUYV01000146.1, on the reverse strand, counting down.
TCTACCTGTCATTATTCCACTCCTCACTTTTTGTTTAAGGAAGATAGTTTTTAATCACATATCTTAACAATTTATATTTAAAGAATGGTAGTCCTAGTCTGCATCTGTGTAAGGCATGTTTATTTTGGGAAGTTGCTCCTCAACTCTTTTTTTTCTTTGGCTGCTTGCCTCTAATTTACTCTTTTATGTGTGTGCAAACAGTATTCTTGCAAATACAATAGTTCTTTTTACTTGTGTCGTGGTTCTCATTTGTCATACTACTACGATGTTATCAAATATTCTCAAGTATATAATAGTCTAACTGTATTTTTTGTGCCTTATAGCATTTAGCAGAGTCCTTGCTGCATGTTATTCTCAATAAACTCAAGGCTCAGAAGAATGCCACAAATTACAATTTCAATCAGGCTCTATGTCGAGTCTATACAGGAATTTGTCGACAGTTGGGAGATTTGGAAAGAGCCCGCCTTTTCTGCTATAGCCTACTTAAAGAAGGTGTAGTATGGCTTAGTGGTCTTGTATCTTAAATATGCTGTGTGTCTTTGCTGTAGTGTTCCAGAATGATTATGTTTGTAAAAACAAACAGAAATCCTGTGAAAGGGACATTTTCCATAAAACTTTTTTTCTGTAGTGCAGAAGTTCACACTGTTCTACAAGAAATTTACCTTCTCACAGTTCCTCTACATCTATGTCTCAGTTCGGTGATGACCTGGGCTCCTGGTAGTCTAGTCATTTTTCCAAAGAAATATTTAATTTACAATCCAGTGTGCTTTTATTTTTGCCCCTAAATGATAATGTGATTACAAGGAATTTTATACTTTTTGCTTATTTTAACTAAGTAAGCACTGATTCATAAAGCAAATGTGATTTAAAAACATGTATTGGCTTAAAATAGTGCCAGGAGTTGGACAATACCTTGATCAAAACCAGTGCATTTGTACAACATGTTCTCCTTAAAGTTTTATTACTTACCATTATCCAAAGTCTCGCTTCGTTGAGAGGTTTTTTCATTTTGGTTCCCTTCCTCTCCCCCACCTCTCCCTTTTGTTCCCAGTAACAAAGGTAATACACACATACAGTTGCTGTACTAAATTGAGTATCTTAGTTCTGGAAGGACTTCACTTAGGTTAAAAATATTGAGCCATCCAGGGCTCAAAACAGTATACTGGTACCTGTGTTTCAAATTAAAATAAAATAAAACTTGAGAGCAATGAGGAGCAAAATGCTACAACTTTTGATTGCTTCAGTTAGTGGTTATCTTCCATACAACATCCCTGTCTTTCTTTTTTTTTTTTAAATCTTATTAAGGATTGTGATAATAATTTGTTAATATTGTTAATTTTTTTTGTTGTTGAGTTGGGATATTTTTGTTTGGGTTTTTTTTTTTGCTTTGGTTCTTTTTGGAATTCCTGGTTTCTTATCTGTTTCTGTGTCTTTCATTCAGTCCATCATAACTCATCTTTCACTTTTTTCATGTTACTAGTTTTAATACTGCACCATGTCAGAAACTATTACTTGTCAGATCTCTTTTCTTAGTCTAAATTAACAATTAAGCCTTTTGTTTTGCTGTACCATGGTACTTTGTCTTTTTGTGGGCTCTTGCAAATATTAAATGTTCCCCTTTTTTTCCTTTCTTTTTCTGGGTAAGATCCAAACTTCAGTAGTTATGCAGATTTTTGTTGAATGATTTTCCTGTTCTACACTTTAAATTGCATAAATTCCTGTTGAGGTTGTTCTGTGGTTTTATTGTTGTCTTTTGAGTGTGAACAGCTGTAAACACATCTTAAGCGTTGTTTGTTTTAAAATTTGTTTATTTTGACTTGATTACAATGGATACATTTCAGGGTTTTCTTTCATGTAGTTTCACATATCAATTCCCATCAGAATTACCGCAACGCAACTGTGAGCCTACACAATTGCCAAAATTGACTATAAACAGTCAGTACTACCATCATCTGTTCTCTTGACTTCTTGTCCATCCTTTTCTGTTCTGTTCTGCTTTCAGGTGTTCTGCCTTAAATTACTATAAAATAAATGTTACCTTTCTTTGGTTATTTTTTCTTTTACCCCTCCTCTGTTCCCCTCCTTTTTTTTTTCTTTTTTTCTTTTGATGCCCCTTTAACTCTTACTCATCACTGAGTGAGTCTTTTAAGTGTTCCAAATTCATGGGCAGGCAATTCAAGTTGCAGCATGTAGATAATTCTAGTTTAGTAATAGTCCTTGTTCTGACAAAAAAAGTTCATTCTCATGTGATGAGCAGCCTCAAGAGTAGAGAAGATCCATCTAAGATACTGGATGGAACTCTGTAAATTCTTTATGCTCAGTGAATCCATTAGAGCTTCTTGATTTGATGTATTTTCATATGCTCTCTAGTTCTTAAGATCTTTCTAAAAATGCAGAAATAATGCTGAAGTGAAGAGGGAAGACACATTTAGCTTTTCAGTTTTCATTGTTTTTTGCAGCTTTTTATAGTGACAAGAGTGTGAAAGTAGTATCTACTTCTTGCTTATTCCAATGTACTTTTTACTGCTTGCAGTCTACACGCTCATGTTTTATTTTAATATTTTGCCTTGAAGATCTCTGCTTTGGTGTTCAGAAGAGTCTGTTAGCATCCCTTTGATGGCCTGGAACTCTGTCCTCTCTTATTTGTATAGTTCTGCATATATAGTTGTCAGATACTAGTTCTGAATTAATTTAATGAATGACGTTTCTTCAGTTATGTCAGTAGCACACTTTTTTGTGTCTGTGGAAATACATGGCATGCATCATTCATATATGCTCACTCACAACTTGTATAATGTATAATTTCCCTGATGAAGTCTGGGAAAATTGCTGAGCAATATCAGATTTCCCATTTGAATTGCATGAAAGTTTTTTGCAAAGTTGTTTGGTTTTTTTTTTTCCCCTATTGATTTCATAGGTGTATGCGTGCAGGGTGTTAGCAAGTACTGTGGATTTGTACTGAAGACCTGATTTTCACATTATTATGCATCACAGGATTTTTTTTTTATCTTTTGGACTAGCTCTGGTTTGATCCAGTGATCATACTGCTCATTTGTGACTGGAGTGTATTAGGTGGGCTTCTGGAGTGCATCTTCCAGTTTAATTTCATCCTAAAAGAATCCAGTTTCAGTGCTCCAAGACCACTGTCCTTAGTGAACTAAAGTGCAGTAAGAGGGATGAAGGGAGACTAACCTAAAAATGCAAAAGCAAAGGTCCTTTTGCAGTGTTGTTACATAGCAAAGTCCGGTGAAGCCTTCCCTCCCTCTTAAAAACAAGACTGAAATTACAGTGATGGAGGTGGCTTGAGGGGGAATGTGTTGTTTGGCTTTTTTCTTGAGTCTTTTTTCCTTATTTAGTCTTGAGACTGAGATGTGCTAGTATGACTCTCCTTCCCTGGACTGCAGTTGTTACATGACTTCTATGCCTTCTTTCCTAGTTATCTTGCTGAAAAGTGTACTAACTATTAATGCCTGAGTATATATTTTTGTTTTTAAATATTAAAAACTTACTTTGTTCTGTCTTTTTTCTCCCTTAGACTTTCCAGACTCAGAAAAATTTATTTTATTTATCACAAATGTATGGTCTGACATATTTGCCTTCCAAGGTGCAATTAACAAAGCTATGCAATTAGTTGTCAGGCAGAGTGCAAGCAATGAGATGTTGGCCTGTTTGAGTGCTTATCTCAACTGGGAACAGGTAATGTCTGCTTTTATTGTCAGTATCAGCTTTTGTCTGCATTGGTTGCTTTTCTGGCTGAATCAAACCAAGCAGCTTACTTCTGATGAAGGGTATAAAGATACCCTGTGAATCTCATGCTGCTTCAGGCCTTTTTCCTGCAGTTGTCTAGACCCTTACTAGAACACATAACTTTTTTTGTTTTCCCTATTAAATACTAATCCCTCTATTAAACATTAAAAGTAAACACTGGTTTTAAACTTTGACTGGAGTGTTCTTGGACTAAGTGTTTTTTCTTTTGTTTTGTTGGGATTTTTAAATATGTATTGGGCTTGTCTGTCTGTCATAGTTCTCTGTGTAATTATTTATCACAGTTATTTTCAAGGTGAGCTTGTCCCTTTTTACTCATTATTTTCCTGTGAGGTAGACTGTAAATACCCATTTATCACCAAAAAAAATCAGCCAATTAATTCCATAAGCAGTTGGCATGATCGGTACAAAACTGCCATGATGGGAGAAGAAGGATGACAAATGTTAAGGACCTAAGGACTTTTGAGATTTGACGTCAAGTCTTTGAGCCATTGGGCAAGTCATTTAATTACTGTGAGTTTTCAGCAGGCACATAGTACCATCCTGAAAGGCATGTTGCAGAAAGGAAAAGTTGGGACACACTTGATATCATCAGTAGGAGCAAATTTATATCATGCAGATGGAAAGCCAGAGGTACGTTGCTTCTGGAGAAGGCGTTTGTATAACAGGCTTGTGTGTTTGCTTGCAGGCTAGGGCCCTGGTAGTTTTGAAAACCCAATATTTATGCCAGGCTTGCTTGGTTGGAAGTACTATAGTTCTGTTAAATATCAAGTGAACAAAATCATCTTGATTCATAGCTCACCTATTCCCATTCCTAACATGCTTCTCTACAACTGTCTTGGGGACTGCAGGTAGGCTTACTGCTATCAGCATAGCCTTTAGGTCTAGTACCCACTGGAAAAAGCATGATAATTTTATTTTTTTTCTTTAGATCAGAAACCAGTCCTGAATTTAATATGGTACCACTGGAATTACAGCCCCTATAAACCTCCTGATTTAGTGGAGTGAGTTAAGAGGGCATGGATTTGTATATCACAGTTGTGATGTAGCATTAAGCTCTGTTATTAAGTTATGCTATACTGCAGTCCCTGTTTAGCAAAGAATTTGTATTCTCCATTCTGTTAGGTTACAGCTTTCAATCTCATGCCAATAGATATGCATATAAGTATGTCTCAGTAAATATTCCTGGAAATATTAATTCTGGGCAGTCACACTACCTACTTTCTTTATGGATCTCTGTGAAATATGAGAGCTGCTGCAGCTGGGGAGAAGTACCTCACGAATTTCTGTATTGATGAAAGCAGATGACATCATCCTATCTGTAAGATGTTTTTTACTTAGGTGCAAATACAGGGACAAATTTCAAGTGGATTGTGGTTGACAGTGTTATACATACGATTTTATTGTATCATGCTACTTATGAAAGTAAAGCTCCTGTATAATGTGTATTCAGTTCTTGGTCAAAGTATGCCATTTTAGTGACTTGCACCATTGCATAACTTGCCAATTATACAGAAGATATGCTGAGCATCCACTAGAATTTTTCCTTAATACTTCAGATATTCAAAGGATATTTTAAATTTCCTTGTTTGCCGTAGCTATTTAATTAGCAGATTTTTTTCACATGACATGTTTTCAGTTATTACTACCTCAACTATTGAAAGTACTTGCTTGGAAATTAGCTCCTAACGAACAATAAACAGTAACAAATTTCAGCATCAGAAAATAATTTTAAAACCTCCAAAATTTAGAAAGTGAGCAGGATTAGTCTAATCTTCTTGCACTGGCAAACACTCTTCTCACCTTAAAGCTTCATTGAGAGAAACAAAAATCTCAAAATTGTAGGAGAGAGGAGAGTGACTGTAGGGTTTGTATTTTTTGTTGTTTTAGGTTTTTTTCCCCAAACTCTTCTTTTAGTAAAAGCATCAAGAAAAAATACTGAGTACTTGAAGATTTTAGTTTATGTACAAACTATTGTTTGTGTTAAGTCAAACTGAAATTTGAATTTATGGTGTAAGATGCTGTGGACAGTTAGAATCAAATACATGCTAAGAGTATGGTTCTGGGTTGGTAATTTTTCATGCATTAAGATAATCACCTTCTAAAATTACAGAGTTCCTCTTTAGATGCTGGTATTATGGTCTCAAACCTGCTTTTAGAAATGCAGTCATGTCCAAAAGTAGAATTTCAACTGAGTGACCAATACGGAGAAGATCTGAGTGAAGATGCTTGGCAGTACGTATTTGCTGTTGATTTACTCTGCTCTCGCCTGAAGTGGGATTGGACACATGACAATGTTATAAGGTATTGTGGCAAGTATTTCTTTCAAATGTTTTCTTCTGTGGGTTTTTTTTGTGGTTTGTTTTGGTGGTGTTTTTTTTTTTTTCCAAATTTGAGACATTATGACTTAACTTTTAACATAATAAAACATTGCATAGATACTTAAAAATGAGGGCATTTTAACCTGATGAGACCTAGACTACTGTATTTGTGTGCCTTATTTTAATATAGAATGAGTGATCAGTGATGAAATGTAGGATTTTATCGTACTGGTCCAAGAAATTAACCCTGTTTGTGAACCTTTCTAATAAAGAATTGCTTTTAAAATAGCTATATGTGGACAACTGTGAAAGACCTTGAGATGGATTGTTTGTCAACAAAACAAAATGGTTGATTGTCTTCCTCTGAACTTAATTGTTGAATTCCCCCCCCCCCTTAGAAAATGAGGGTGGAATGTTCGATGTGTAACTAGCGCTCCTTCAGTGTTGGAAGTGAAATGTAACCATACTCGTTAGTGTACTATCCTGATTTCAGTCTGATTTTAATTCTAAAATCATTATAATACTTAGATTCAATATCTTAAATTTTCTTTGAACACTATAATCCAGTGCATGGACTGGTACCATACTTGGTTTGAAAGACTTCATATTGATACCTAGACTGATCTTTGATACCTACACTGATCTGACAGCCCCTATTTTATATGTAGATATTACATAACCTAGTAGAATCTTCAAAAATGTCATTTGTTTAACTATGACAATGTAATCATTGAATATAAAGTCAATGCAAATAACTTAGAATCATCATCAAGTCTTTTATACAAGTCACATGCTTTCAAATAGTAAAGAAGTTATTTTTAGAGAAATACTTTTAAAATGAATACAAATTAGCTTTAGTGAAAGGTGTGTCCTGTTAACTAAAGCCATAGAGTTGATTGTGTGGAGTCGTGCTGATAATAGCTAACTAGGCCTATTGGCATCATTTTAGGGATTAAAAAAGTCTTGTTTCAGATCCTTTCAGGTTTAAAAAAAAAGCATCAAATCCTACTCGTAACATGCAAACTGAGTTTTCAGTCATACAAGAAGCTTGCATAACATCTCAGCGTGACATTTGAAAGTAAACTGATTTCATATACATCTATGAAGTTAGTGGATTAAGTTCTTGACTTTTAAGTTGAGATGCAGAATCTTGCAGGGAAATGATGCAAGATGAACAGAAATACTGTGATGAAAAGGAATTCTATTCTGAATGGGAAAGATTCTTCCACAAAGTTAGCTTTGATTGTTTGTGTTTAAAACCTTTCTGTTACTCAGATTTGTGGATGCTTGGATTATTACGAGTTTCCCTAGAAGGTGAACTAAAGATGCAAGTCGAGCTATGGAAATACATGTTAAACAGAGGGAACCATTTGCGTTCATTACTGTATAAGTATTCTACCTCCTCTTCATGCAGATTTTCAAATTCATTTGTCTTTCACAGCAAAGTCCTTTGGCCTTCTATGGATAAATGGGTAAAGAAGAGAAAGGGGCATGAGACTGCTCAATCCATTCCTGATAGTGTTATAGCATTGACACTCAGGCTAATTGGTAAGTAATCTAAATTCTTGGTTGAACTTCTGCTTTGTGTAAGTATGCTCTTTGAAAGTGTCCACCTGCCTGGAAAGCGAATTGAAGTATTTTTGCTTTTTTTTGCTTTTTTTTTTTTTTACTTTCTTCAAATATTTTCACCTTAAAAGCCAAACTTGTACACTCCTGTGCAGATATTTTCTTTTTGGCAGTCAGTGGAAAGCATATGCTCATAATACCTGTCGTGGTTTAGGCCAAATCGGTTACTGGGGACCTGGGGGACCCCAGATGGGACCGACAGATGCTCCCCTCTACCCCTCTTCAGAGAGAGAGGTAGAGGAGGAAAAAGAGACTTATGAGTTTAGAAAGAACTAAACTACTTTAATGAAATATTAATAATAAAATAAAAAGAAATAATGAAAAATATATACAAAACCGTATCAAGCTCCCGAGATGACAATCACGACACCGGCTGGCACTGGGCCAGTCCCAGGCTGGACTCGGTGACTGACGGGAACTGGATTCCGGATCTGGATTCAGGATCGGGATCACAGGCAGACGAACAGGGTCCTCCTCAGACGTCGGCCATTGAAGGAAGAGCCAAGAGGAGCTGACCCTTTGATCCATCAGCTTTTATACTGAGCATGATGCAGATGGGATGGAATACCCTGTTGGTCAGTTTTGGGTCACCTGTCCTGTCCGCTCCTCCCTGCAGGTGGGACCCCACTATGTTTTTTCGCTTCCGCCCTTCCAACGGGGCAAACAACAAAGTTGGTTGGCCTTGGGTGTTATGGCAATAAGTATAAGCAAGAGCCTCTCTGCATACCATGCCTAGGCATTAACTATAAACATTGGTCTTATCACTCTGAGAAAGTGAACATTGTCTGCACAATATGCTGTTAATTTCAGTAGTTAGAAGAGGCCCAGCTAAGAAGCAAAGTTACTGAACAAAATTGATTCTGTTTTACCTCAAACTAGGAGAATACCTCTTCCAGCAATTTTAAGTTAGATTCATTTACTTGGGACCTAGATGGCGTTTAAGGTAAATAGATAAACTTTGGGTTTCAGTACATATTTTCAGTATGTAAGCTATGTAATATTGTTTGTTAAACAGAAGTTGCGTTCCTTGAGAGTTTTACACTTACGGATTGTAAACCTGCGGGAGGTTGTCTCAGTCTGATGTAAAATGCTTTGGGGTCTTTAGTCACAAAAGGAGTAGGACAACTCTTGTTCCCAAGACAACATGGTAACCAGAATGACTAATTATTGTAATTGAAATTTGCATTTTCTGTTGATACTTCAACAGACAACCAGTAAGTCTAAAAATTACGCAGTTGACTGTCTAAATGTCAGATACATAGTAACCTTTTTTCTTTCAGGTCGGTTGGGCCAAATAGGTTTGAAGGAAGGATATCTTGCTGCAGTGAAGAATATCAGTTCTGTAATTGGACTGTTTGTACAGCATGCAAAAGAGGAAGGTAATGTTTATTTAAATGAACTTTAGTGTAACATCTGCAAAGTGAAGTTTTGCCAATGTAAACGGAACACACAAATTAAGAAACACATGCCAAAACAGCCTGCTCATGCAGTTTTATGTTTGTGCATAACAGTACAAACAGTTTGGAGTTTCAGTCCCTTTCTCTTCCACAGTTAATGAAGCATTTGTACTACTTCCTGTTTGAGACAAAGAACACTGAGATAGTTTCAGCCACCCTGGAATTACACTGCTTCATGTAACAGCATATCACCTGCCTCAGGGAAATTAAAGGGTGATCTTAACTTGAGCAGTAATAGCTAATTTGTTACCTGAGCAGCTCATGCTGAAGCTTGCTACTAGCAAGATTGTTGTATTGGGAGAGGATTGCAAGATAGTCCAAATTCCTGACTGAGAGAGGCAATTAGGGCAGCAGAGATCTATATTTCTGAGTTATTCTGGATGTTAAGTACATTTTGCACTGAAGCATTGATTGATGTTAGGGAGCTGTTCTGAACCACTTGTATAGCTTCTCTTCCTTGCTAGCTCATGTTCTTCCAAGTAAGTGGCATATATTTGTGTCTGTTTCAGAGTCTGTAAAACTTGACTGTTTTCATAAAATCTTAATTAGAGTAAAATCACTAGATACTCAAATCTTTTATGCCCTTTGAATACTGAAAACCTGCTGAATTCAGAAAACTTGAAAATGTAGTATAAAACGACATGTTCTGGAATTTGTGTGCAGGTTGTCATCTTGCTACTTTCTGGTTTTAGGCATCCCAGTTGTTGATGTATTTTAATTCCAATTCTTGAACTAATAGTTTCTTTAGATTCAGGTTTTTGAAAAACACTGTTGCATATCAAAGTTTCTATGAGCTGATTGTGTTAACTTTTTGCAGGTGTTCCCTGGGGTGTGCAGCTGGCAGCCATATATTCACTGTGTGACTTGGGTTCCAGCAATCCAGAAGGTATTGTTGAGGCCATCCATGCTTGGAGAGCAACAGTTCTTAACAACATCCCTTTTGCTGTCACAAGTGGCATAGCTGAAATTGCTTCTTTGTGTGAAATGGAGCTAAAGTAAAATCTAGAGAAGTGGACTGATCTAAAGGAAGAAGTGCCTTATTTTACAAAGCAGTAATTGGCTCCAGTTTAAAAAAAGCAACAAAGTGGTGTGTCATCTTGTATTTTTTTTTTTTTAACAGAATGTCTGATCATACAAAGCAAGCTCAAGTTTTTTTATTTGGCTTTTCTGATTAAAGGAAGGTTTTTTTAAAAAACAAAAACAAAACAACAAAGACTTGCTTTTCATAATAACTTGTCAGTGATCTGAAAACCAGTGTGTCTTTGACTCCTGAGATACCTCTGGTTTGATGTCAATGAAAGTCAGCAATAGTTTCCAATGTCCAGCAATTTGGAGCATGGGCTATTTGACACAACAGAAGTTTAAGCCTGGATGAAAACCTGGCTCTATTGCTTTGTACTATGTTTATAAAGTAACCATTCAGATAGCAGAACTTTGCCCAGATTCTGCTTTATTTTTCTTGAGTAGTTTCATAAGCTTAATTTAAAATACTTGCATGAGACAGGTAGGAATTGACTTTTTGTGTAACAATCATGTATAGAGTAACAGAGATACAAAATCTATGAACTTGTATATATGGTATATTCTGATAATGTGGCTCACATTTGATATTGTTCCACTTGGGGAATTTTGTGTATGTAAATAGAAAGTTGGTTCAAAAAAATTCACGTTTCTAATGATAGCTTCACTACACTGTTTTTGTATCTTTCATAATAAAAGAAGCAAACACCATTGTGTTCTTGATGGTGTTTTTAAATAACACAGAATGAACTGTTGTTTCTAGCTTATATAAATACTACTTTGGGGGGCAGGAGGAAATTACCTATGAGGTCATGTCACTGAATGAACTGCCCATAACACTGCAGTTCTGGCCACTGGAAAGAGGGTTTATTGCATCTCTCTGGAATTTTCTGGTATGCCTTGGAGACTGGGGAGGTAGTTTTAAAAATCCATTGAAAACTTCTATTTTCACCCCCTGATTATAACCATATAAAGGGGTGAGTTTTGCTAATGCATATTCTCATTGTAGTGGGACCTAGATGCTGCCAGAGCTTTAATGTGGTGTCATTCTTTTTGCTTTTTCTTTTGATCATAAAAAGGTCAGAAGGCTTTTAGTCTGCTGAAGCCAGCTGTGAGCTTGGATAATGAAATCTTTAACTCTGAGTGAATCGGACAACATACAGTTTACACCCAATTCTTTCTCCTACATGTTGTGTCCTTGCAGGCACATCTATGCTTTCAGGTTTGTCTTCAGCCAGTTCAGTATCTTTCAGTTGCGGCAAGCACTTTACAATTTCTTCTGGTTCTTGTAAACCTTTTTGGCACCTGAGGGTCAAGTTGTGTTTCTTGATCCTCTCAACAGTTTCTGAGTTGCTGCATGAGCTGCAGGCTCTCAGCTCTTGTTGACAGATCTTGTGTTTCCTGGAGGTTCTGTTCTGCAGCATGCTGAGTTGCTCATTAAAGAAATGTCATCCCCTTTCTGTAGTTCTATTCCGTCCAGCCACGGCTGAGGCAAAACCTCATGAGACTGATTTCTGCCAGCACCAGTGATGTGATGGCTTTGGTTACATTACCGTTGTTTTTTCTTTGGTGCTGCTTTGGCCATTTTCCAGCTTTGTGCAAGTACTATAGTCTGGGGCATTCAACTCTGCCTTCATTTTTGCTGCCAGTGCTGCTGGCATGGTCAGCTCTGGTGCAAAGAGGAGGTATTGATATGCATTGTGATTTTTGTGCCTCTTCAGAGCCTGACTACTGATGCAATCTCCTAGCCCTCTGAGAGGTTCTTTCCTCTGAAGTGAAACCATGCAGAGCAAAATGTCCATTGATTTCAGAGGCAGATATAGCTGCTAGCATTCTGGACATCAAATTGACCTAAGTGAGTTTAACTCAGCCAATTAGGTCAATGAAAAATGTCTAGTAGTATTGGTAATACCTGTGCACAACAGGCACTGCTACAGATTTCTATCATGAAGGCTTGCAGTAAGGATCTGTAGAAATTAATTTACCTCAGGGTGAAGCTGTATGATGGGCATTTTGGGGGATACTGGGCATTTTGGTGATTGTGAGGGCTATGGGGGTTTTATGTATAGCCTTTACTTAATCTTTCTTGCATTAAAATGAGCACAGAATATCTGGAGTGGAAGAAGGACAAAATTAAGTAAAGGCTGACAATAAAAGTATTGATTATAAATCTTGTGAAGAAAAAGAATGGGAAATAGATCAAATAAAGGAAAACAAAGGAAGGAACAACACGAGACAAGGATCACAGATGTTTAAATGCATAAACATTCTAACACTAACATCTTGACAGCAAACAGAAAATCCTCTTGTTTTTAGCATTTTTATAACACTGACGTTTGAAGTGTATGAAATTTGCAGGGGAAATATCTGAGCTTTCCAAGACCAAATATCTACAGCTACACTAATTTGGAAACAAAAAAAAACAAACAAACAAAACCAACCAAACAAAAAAAGAAAAACCCACAAAGCCATTTACAAGAAAAATCTTCTGTTTTGCTAATATGACTGTAAGAATAATTTTTTGTGTGTGTGCCAGAATGTGAGCCTGATTTTAATTCTGTTGTTACTCTCTACTGTCCAAACTGCATTTGAATAAGCAAAATCAGAATCGTTAATACCTGAAGGTGTTTGCTTCTGTTACATACTAATCACTCATATAAAAATACTACTTGTACATCCCACACACTGTGTCAAATTTAAAGTATTTAAGGAGCTGTAAAATGTTGATGTCCATAAATAAGAAAGTATAGCAATTTCACCGTATGGAAAGCTTTATCTGTATAATTCTCGTTAATCAGAAATTGCATAAGTACATTTCTCATCCAGATACATGTTCCAAATACTAAAATCCTATTTTGTGTAAAATACTGTCCATCAAAACAGATTTTCTATGATAATTTGCAGATATTTGCTTTCTTGTGCTTTCACACAAACATTGACTGTGCAGCCTGTCCCAAATTGTGTATCAGAGAACGTTCAAGTTTTGACTTCTCATGCCTTCTCATATTCCTAAACTAAGACATGGAAAGTCACCTAAACTGCTAAAAAATTAATGTGAGCAATCTAGGGCCCTTTGAGACAAAATGCTAGCTGTCAAAATTGATCTCAGGTTAAAATACTCAGCTCTAGCACTTCTCCCTGCCCAAATATAGGAGACAGTAAACATGTTTATCTATTACAACAGTTATGTACTATAGGCTTCTGACTTTATAGCTGTATTATCAGGTATTTGAAAAATCCCTGGTAGATAAATATTTACCCTAGGAAAAGAAACCTGTCATAAATATTGGGGAGCAGTTTAACTTTATGTCTATTTGTGTGTAGATGAAGAGGATGCTGGAATAAGTTATTCTAGGAAATAATCATATTTCTTTATTTTACTTGTATAGCTGCCTTTATACTAAAAGTTGTCTTCTGAGTGTCTGTATCCTAGCATGCTGTATCAGCAGAAGTATTCCACTGTATGTTCAGTCATACAACTATCCCTTGCTGGAATACTAATTTTGGACATTTTTAAAACTATTTTTCTACAAAAAGCAGCATCTTTAAGCTATGCTACCATTTTTTGTTGGCCTGTTACACCATTAGGGTATTTTCTGGGATGATTATACCTGTCTAGATATAGTAGCAAACCTTTCCTGGTGTGAATTAGTTCTTGGTTTGTCTTCATAAAAGAGAAGGGTCTGGACTCTAGATGTTTAAGCTCTAGTTATTTTATCAAACCCTCTAAAACTGATGTATTGCCTTTCCTAGCTTCTGCTTCCACCTGCCTGTTTCGAACAAAAAGGATTGCTGAAACAGACACTTTAAAATGGCCGAAGCAGTTACAAGTTTTTCTGTTTGAAATGGCTAATGAAATTACATGCTCTACCCTCAGTTTTAACTGATGAAATTGCACTTATGAATGGAAACCATTCAGAGAACCTGAAGATTTGTTCCCAAGGAGCTGCAATAAGGTGGTTTTATCAGTTTAGAGTATCACCATACAGCTTCACATTCTTCCCATCACACCTAAATTTTCTCTTCAAGAAAAGTCAGAGACTACTATCAAAAGACTGTCAAATTAGAGAGAAAGGGTTTCTTCAGAGACAGGATTTGTAATGACACTGTTATTGGACCAAGTAGGCTGAGGTCTCCATCTGCAAAAATTCTGAACCATGTTTAATTGTTCAAGCTCCATGTTTATAGCTCCATGAAATGTTAATGCTTTTGGGTGTTCTGAGCCCATCTATTGCACTCAACTTAATAAAACTCACTTTCTGAAACTACTTTTTTCACTTTTTAAATTTATTTTTTTAAAAAACCATTCTGGAGCTTAATGAAGCAAATAAGAACTTAATGAGAGTTAGAAGGAAAATAAGGGAGATACACAAATGGACTCTTTCTGGTTATTTTAAATTTTAGTTTTAGATGGCTCACATTCCTTGAGCTGCCGCATCATCCTAGAGATGTCTAAATGTTTGCTGTTGAAAATGGCCTGGGCTTTCTAAATAAAACCTGCATTTTGTTGGTATGCTTTCACTTGGACAGAATGAATTCTGACATGGTTTAAGCATCAAGTAGGAGACAGCTCAGTACTTGGCGCAACCTGTCTCCTTGGGCTTCATGTACAGCCATGAGCTTGGCTCCAGAGAGCTGTCGATGATGGTGGATTCTCTATTGATTGCACAGGCAATAACGTGTTTGTTTTGGCTTTTTTTTTTGTTAAATCTCAGCATGCAAAATGTATACAGTATACAAAAATGTATGGTGTTCATTTAGGGCTCTTCTGAGATTTTGTTATTTCTCGCTGCTTCAATGGTAGTGTGATATTAGTAGGCAGCTTCATAATACTGCTGGAATACTGGCCCAACAGCAAATCTCTGCCTGAAGACAAGATCCTGACATATGTTAATAAAATTCTGAGTCTCTTTAGACCTCCATAAACCCCTTCTTTATAACAAACATGAGCACGAATATGGAGACAGATGCCTCTTAGATCAGCCTGTCTGTAGATCTGGCATATTATTTTCTGATTTGGGAGGTTTTTTCTGCAAGCTGGTAGGATTTCCCCCCAGAGTTTTTATGTGATTCACTCAATATTAAAGCCCAAAAGTAAAACAGCATGTAGGCAGCATATAGACAAGGTCCATGAATTGAAAATGGATGGGAATGACTTAGCTGTGAAGGTACAAAGCTGAGTAAGCACTGCCTCCCTGAGGATTCTGAAGGTAATGTTATTTTAATAAAATACACACAACTTGTTTTAGGTAAAATTATTTCATATAACTCAAAACAGTTTCTTGTGATTGTCCGTATATTCAAAACTACTTCAATTTCAGTTTTGTGTAAAAGATGACAGAAAATAAAGCTTGAAGTTCTCTTACTTCATCAATAAGAAAATGCAGGTTGTGATTCATTCATTTATTTGCCACTTTTTATTTATTTCCATGTTTAAATTTCTTGCTCAAAGCACCACTTAAGATAGGAGTTTTCACTAATAACTTTAAAACAAAGTGTATATGGTGTGTTTCATTCAGTGTCCACTTGAACTCTTGTTGGGACAAATGGGATGTATATGGAACTAAGAGTGTGCTGTTAGTTTAGTCTAGTTAGGGTATTAGACCAGTTACAGTAATAGCCACTCATAGTTCAAATTAATGTGGAAAGGAAAATTGTTACACAGAGAAAGGGCCCTTCCTAGTATCTATTCCTTTTCTGTGGAGTTATGCTCGCCCTTCCAGTTCTCCGGGTTGACATACTCAGATATTTCTTACATTTTCTTTATCTCTACATCAAGCAAGCTTCCCACAGTTAAGCAGTGTGAATGTCTTCTTTCCTGAACAAGTATTCTTTAAGTTATTTAGATGGGCAGAAAAACACAGAACTTGTGATTTCATGGACATGCATAGTTCATTTATTACATAATTAATAAAAAAAATTGGGAAAAATACATTAACCAAGCAAACACTGTGGGATAAATTGTTTTCAATCACAACAGGTAACTGTGTAGCAGCAGGAATCGCTAGGCCTAAATGTTGGCCAAGGATACAGCAATGTCACAAGCGAGAGGGGCACGGGCTGAGGAGATGCATGGGTGGTGCTGCAGGTTCTGAGTTATCAGGAACAGAGGGGTACATCTGCTATGACAAAGCTTCCTGCTGTGCAGACGCTGCTTTGCCATATCAGGCTCCTTCACAAAGCTGTTTATACCTGTTGTAAATGTGTATATGTTCTAATACTTTTGTTTTAAGCCAAGTGCATCTGAGTGTGGGCAATCCCCAACATCAATAGAGACTGGAGGATGAATATATTGACAGCAGCCCTGTGGAGAAGGCCTCAAGGATACTGGTGGGTAACAAATTGGGTATGAGCTAGCAACGTGTGCTTGCAGCCCAGAAAGCCAATCACATCCTGGGCTGCATTAAAAGAAGTGTGGTCAGCAGGTTGAGGGAAGTGATTCCCTCTCCCTCTGCTCTCGTGAGACCCAAACCACAGTTCTGCATCTAGCTCTGGGGTCCTCAGCTCAAGAAAGGCATGGACTGGTTGGAGAGGGTCCAGAGGAAGGCAATGAAGATGAGAAGAGGGCTGGTGCACTTCCTATGAAGAACGGCTGAGAGAGTTGGGGCTGTTCAGTATGGAGAAGAGAAGGCTCTGGGGAGACCTTATTGCGTCCTTTCATATATGAAGGGGGCTTATAAGAAAGACAAAAAGGGACTTTTTGTTAGGACTTGTAGCAACAGGTGAAGGGCCAATGGTTTTAAACTGAAGGACAATAGATTTAAACTGGATATAAAGAAGAAATTCTTTATTATAAGGGTGGTGAGAAACTGGAACAGGTCAACGGAGAAGTTGTGGATGCCTCATCATTGGAAGTTTTCAAGGTCAGGTGGGATGAGGCTTTGAGCAACCTGACCTAGTGAAAGATGGCTCTGCCCATGGCAGGGGGGTTGGAATTAGATGATCTTTAAAGGTCCCTTCCAACCCAAACCATGCTATGATTCTCTTCTACGGTTTGAGCTAATAATCCAAGGGGAAATAGTTAGCTAGCCACTACACCATTTAGATGCACACAAGTCTATGGAGCCGCATGGGATCCACCAAAGGGTACTGAGGAAGCTGGCAGAAGTGCTCACCAAGCCACTTTTCCTCATTTCACAGCAATCCTGGCTAACCAGGGAGATCCCAGTTGACTGGAGGTTAGCAAATGTGACATCCATTGACAAGAAGGGCCAGAAGCAGCCAGAAAACGTTATGGAGCAGATCATCTTGAGTGCCATCACATGGCATGTATGGGATATCAGGCCCAGTCAGCATGGATTCATGAAAGGCAGGTCCTGCTTCATTAACCTGATCTCCTTCTATGACCAGATGACCCGCTTAGTGGATGAAGGAGAGACTGTGGATGTTGTCTACCTGGACTTCAGTAAAGCCATTGACTCCGTTTCCCACACCATTCTCCTGGAGAAACTGGCTGCTCATGGCTTGGATGGGTATACTCTTGGCTGGGTGAAACACTGGCTGGATGGCTGGACCCGAAGAGTTGCAGGGAATGGAGTTAAATGCAGTTGGTGGCCGGTCACAAGTGGTGTTCCCCAGGGCTCAGCATCAGTGCCATTTCTCTTTAATATCTTTGCCAATGATCTGGACAAGGGGATCCAGTGCACCCTCAGTAAGTTCGCAGATGACACCAGGTTGGGCTGGAGTGGTGATTTTCTTGAGGGTAGGAAGGCCCTACAGAGGGATCTGGACAGGTTGGATCAATGGGCCAGGGCCAACAGTATGAGGTTCAACAAGGCCAAGTGCTGGGTCCTGCACTTGGATCACAACAACTCCATGCAACGCTACAGGCATGGGGAAGAGTGGCTGGAAAGCTGCCCGGCAGAAAAGGACCTGGGGGTGTTGGTTGAGAGCCGGCTGAATATGAGACAGCAGTGTGCCCAGGTGGCCAAGAAGGCCAACAGCATCCTGGCCTGTATCAGGAATAGTGTGGCCAGCAGGACTAGGGAAGTGACTGTCCCACTGTACTCAGCACTAGTGAGGCTACACTTCAAATATCATGTTCAGTTTTAGGCCCCTCACTACAAGAGACTGAGGCTCTGGAGTGTGTCCAGAGACCAACAAGGCTGGTCAGGTGTCTAGGGAACAAGTCTTATGAGGAGTGGCTGAGGGAACTGGGATTGTTTAGTGTGGAGAAAAGGAGGCTGAGAGGAGACCTTATCCCTCTCTACAACTACCTGAAAGGAGGTTGTAGCGAGGTGGTGGTTGGTCTCTTCTCCCAAGTAATTGATGATAGGACAAGAGGAAATGGCCTCAAGTTGCACCAGGGTAGGCTTAGATTGGACATTAGGAAAAACTTCTTCACTGAAAGGGTTGTTAAGCATTGGAGCGTGCTGCCCAGGGAAGTGGTTGAGTTGCCATCCCTGGAGGTATTTAAAAGACGTGTAGATGTAGTGCTGAGGGACATGGCTTATTAGTAACTTGACAGTGTTAGGTTAATGGTTCGACTCAATGATCTTAAAGGTCTTTTGCAACCATAACAATTCTATGATTCCATGAGTTTGGGTTTGGCGTTAGGGTTAGAAGGGTAAGGGTTTGGCTGAGGAATAGGGGTTAGGGTTAGTGTTAAGCTTAGGGAAAACCATATAAAATCATTGTTTTTGAAACACAGAAACAAAGGTTGTGGTTATTTGACCTCGTTGGGAATTGCTCCATTCCCAGCAGGGGAAAAAAAAAATTAATTCAGAGTGGAAATGGCTGATCAGAGTTCATGATATCAGTTTAGAAAGGAGCTATGTAAGTAATAGCAAATATATAAAACCCTCAGTAATGAGAGGAGGGGCTAACCTAGAATATTCAAATCGAAATGAAACATTTGAAAATTCACTAGAAATGCCACATCACTGAGGTACTTTCCATTTATTTTCTTATCTTGTTTTAATGTTATAGCAAGTTCATTATGTATAGCTTGACTTGTTTCTTATTTCATAATTGTCTGCATATAAATGACTCACTGGAAGTCATATGAAGTATGAAAAGAGTGTAGATATTACCTGAACATACATATTCCTTTGCCTGCTTCCAATACAGTGCCTAAGTAAATTTTTAAAAGTACATTTATAAAAAATTCTTGTACTGTTTCTCTTCCCCGATTACCTAGTCCTTTTTAATTAGGTCTGTATAGCATGTATGCTCTACCACAGTGCTTAAGCATCAAACATCTTTTTCTAAATGGATGACAAATATAGGTAATATGATTCAGCAGATTAAGCTCTAAGAAATTCTAAAGACGTTTCATTGTCAACTACAATGACAATCTACAGCATAACTAACTAGGCAAATCTAAAAGTTTTGCAGTGCTAAACTTCTATCCCTCTGACTGGGAACAGAGTTGGAAACACATCTCATTCTGCTCTCCTTTTTGTGAAACCATCAGTACTTCGGCTTAGCTGCTTTAAAAATACTTCCTAGTTTGATGCTTAAGGACTAAGATGGTGGAGTTAGGCAAACAGCCTACATGTTCTTCCCACCCCAAGTACTCCAGAAAGGAAATGCCCACCATCCCCAAAAAAGTGCTCTGTTGACATCCATCTGGTAGAACGCAGAGGAGGCAGACAGGATTGACAAGCAGTAAAGCCTAAACCATGACAATTTTGCAGGCATTTGTGACACATTTCTGTTAAAAATTAATTCATCTAACAAGGTGGGGAAAAAACACCCGTACCTGTAGTGTAGAAAAGTCTAGGCCATTTAATTCCCATGTGCCCTTGTGGCCAAGAAGGCGAATGGCATCCTGGGGTGCATCAAGAAGAGTGTGGCCAGCAGGTCGAGAGAGGTTGTCCTCCCCCTCTACTCTGCCCTGGTGAGGCCGCATCTGGAGTATTGTGTCCAGTTCTGGGCTCCCTGGTTCAAGAAGGACAGGGAACTGCTGGAGAAGGTCCAGCAAAGGGCTACAAAGATGATTAGGGGACTGAAAGATCTTTGTTATGAGGAAAGGCTGAGGGAATTGGGTCTCTTTAGTCTGGAGAAGAGAAGACAGGGGGGATCTTATCAATGCTCATAAATACTTAAAGGGAGGGTGCCAGGTGGATGGGAACAGTCTTTTTTCAGTGGTGCCCAGTGATAGGACAAGAGGGAACAGGCACAAACTTGAACATAGGAAGTTCCATCTAAACATGAGGAGGAACTTCTTTACTTTGAGGGTGGCAGAGCACTGGAACAGGCTGCCCGGAGAGGCGCTGGAGTTTCCGACTATGGAGACATTCAAAACCTGCCTCCATGCCATCCTGTGCAACTTGCTCTAGGTGAACCTGCTTTGGGAGGCGGGTTGGATGATCTCCAGAGGTCCCTTCCAACCCTGACCATTTTGTGATTCTGTAATTCCACCTCAGTGTGCCCCACTGAGAAGCCACTTTGATCTCAAGCAATAGTGCCATGACTGGGTTCTGAAAATAACAAGTAGAAGGTTTTGCAGAGTGTTGATAAAAAAAGGGAGAAGTAGTATCTGCAGAGAACTTGGAAATTATTTAGTTCCCAAAGTTATATGTGCTCTTGTAAAAGCTGACATAACAAAGAAACATCAGCAAAGGTCATGCAGTTGCTTTCACTGGCTGTCAGATGGTGGGGACTGCTGTGTGAAATGTTGGGATACACTACTAGCAGAAATGATAGTGGAGCATAGAGTAGAAATAATTGTCGGGCAAGGAAAGGAGAGAAAGGAACAGTTAACTTTGAAGACCTCAACTTGCCTTAAACTGGACCTTGAGACCCTGAACGAAATCAAGATGTTAAATGTGAATGAAAGTTAATGCAGGAAGGGGTTAACCTAGTAGGTGACCTACCAGTTATCTCTCAAGATGAAGACTATAAAAATGTTGTTGTTATAGTTCTTCCTAGGTATTCTTGCAATCTAGGCAAGTAAAAATCCAGTGGGCTGGTGATCCAGTCAAGAATTTCCAAGTCACCCCACTAGGAATAGTTTTTTTCCACTTTTGCAGTTGCTACTTTCCCACTTTACCTCCCCTCTTCCTGTTACACCTGTCAGTGATCCCTCATTCTCCAGTGTAGCCATACCCTCACCCAGGGGTCTACCGATTAAAATAGAGCCTAGAGTGATAAAGAACTATTTCTGTTGTCCTGGGGACCAATAGGCCCCATAATGCCTCTGTCCTGGTTTCAGCTTGGATAGTTAATTTTCTTCCTACTTGATGCTGTGTTTTGAATTTAGTATGAGAATAATGTTGATAACACATATTGGTTTAGTTGTTGCTAAGTAATGTTTATAGTAAGTCAAGGACTTTTTTCAGCTTCCCATAGAAGCTAAGAGGTAGCATAGACAGAAGCTGGCCAAAGGAATATTCCATACCATAGATGTTATGCTAGTATATAAATAAGGGTTGGCTGGGGGGCAGGAATCTGTGATCACTGCTCAGGACAGACTGGGCAATCAATCATCAGGTGGTGACAGCAATTTGTGTTGCATCACTTTATTTTGTATATTCTTTTACCTTTATTATTATTATTTTTCTCTTCTATTACTGTTCTATTAAACTGTCTTTCTCTGAACCCACAAGTTTTTTTTCTCCTTTTTCTCCCTCTTCTCCTTACCTTACCGGGAGGGGGGAGGTGAGTGAACAGCTGTGTGGTCCCAGTTGCCGGCTGGGGTTAAACCATGACAGCCTCGCAGACCAAATCGACAACAGCAGCCAACTGAAATGGGAACTCCCAAAAGACAAGGGTGTAATATATTCACAGATACTGCGTAAGAGATTTGACTGTGAACTATCATCTTGTTAGGATGACTTTTATCAGGGAAATGCTATTCTGAAAAATACAGTGTATATCAAACTACAGTGTTGAGTTTATTGGTTGAAGATTTGCATCAAGATTGATTCTGTAGAACCCTGCTGCACTGGACTGGGTTTCTCTAGGAAAATCTTCTTTGATTTCTGCAAAGTGCACAGAGCCTGGGAGCAACACAACCAGAGAATAACCTCTACTGAAACTATTGCTCTTTCTGTAAGTATGTAGACCCAAGATTGTTTCTCTTGGTCTTTAATTTTCTTCGTAATGACTGTATTGAAAGACAGCATCAAGGCACTGAGCAGTATCCCGAGAGTTTTTCAAAATCAAATGAGAGAAATGCAATTTAGCTGACCTGGGGAACTTGCAGTGTGACAACGGCACACCAGGCAATCTTGAGGAACCGTCTCTGCAAATGCTGCAGATTTCAAGGACTACAAGGAATCAAGAACACAATAGAGGCAAAGGACAGGCATGCCGCACACAGACGGGGCAGGTAAAGCAAGGTTTTCCCTCACTTTGTACTTCCTTGAATTATTCGAGTCTCTTCATAAATCCCTGCACACCATGCACCTAGCTGAAATAGCCCTGGGCAAAGGGAGCCTGTCTACAAGAGGTGCCCGTTCTGACAGAGAGCTGCTTTCTCAAAACACTTTTGGTTGCCCAGCCCTTTCTGGATGGCCTGGCTAGCGATGGGGAAAAGGAAAAGCCCCTTAGAGAGCTCTGTTCTCTCTGCTTTCTCACACGACTGTCGCTTTCCTCCCTCCGCACCCCTTCATGTTGTGCATAGTACTCCACCTAGTCTGGGCCTGGCCCCTGCCAGGGGCTGATGGTCTCTGCTGCAAGGGGCCCCTTGGATTTGAAGAAGAAAATTCCTCGAAACATCGGGACGGGGACCCATACAGATATTTGGATTTATACGTATGTCCTGGGAGTGCCCTGAGGATTTACTCCGACATGACCTCTTTACCCCAAGCTGCGGGGACCACCAGTGCCGCGGAAGGAGGCCACGCAAGGCGGCGCCGCCGCTAGGAGGCCGCAGGGCCCGCCTCCCCCCGCCGGAAAGCGACTGCAATGGCTGCTCCCTGCGTGGAGCACTTTGGCTAGAGGCCGTTCTTTCCCTGACTGACTCCTTCCCGGGCCCGCCCTCGGCCGTACCGCTAGCGGCGGGCGGTGCTGCGGCGGTGGTCGGGGCCGGCGGCGGGCCGGGTGCCGCCATGCGATTTCGGGCTAAGATCGTGGATCTCGCCTGCCTCAACCACTTCAGCCGTGAGTTTGCCAGAGCGGGGGAGACCGGGCCGGAGGACGGCTGTGCCTCGGCGAGCGGCCGGGACCGCCTTTCCAGGGGAAGGGGAAGAGGAGGGGCGTGCGCGCCGGCGGCCCCCAGCCCGTGGCGGGCTCCATGAGGGCCAGGCCGCGGGCCCAGAGGCCTTTCCCGGGGGGGAGGCAGTGTGAGGCGTTTTCCTTCGCCCCGAGGTGTCTGGGAGTTTCCGCAGCAGTACAAGCTGCGTTCTTGGATACTGAACGTTTCTCCCCTGTCCCCCGGGACGGGATGTGTGAAGTGATTACTGCTGTAATGTCCCCCTCCCTTCACCAGGTGTAATTAACACAATCGCCAAGTTAGCCAAGACCTGCACCTTGCGCCTTACTGACAGCAAGCTGTATTTCATCCTCGCTGATAAAGTAGCAAATGGAGGCATCAGTATGTGGTGTGAGCTGTGCCAGGTAAGCCCGGGGAAGTTCAATAACCACATGTGATTGAAAAACAGAGTGTGCAGTTGTGTCTGGAGTACAAGGTGTTTCTTGTACACATAGCCCTCTCCCGAGATGTACCGGGAGATCACTGAAGGCACTCTGTTTTGCAGGACTGCCTTCTAGTTGCACAGGCCTGGTGTTTCTGGCTAGATATCCCCTTTACCTTGGTTGTCACTTCAGTGTAAAGCTTCAGTGTGTGCTGGCCCACAAGGGCCTGCCCAAAACTCAAAACAGGAAAGCGTAACTCACCCATCGTACCCCTTGTTTTGAGGGCTGATAGGTGTTAGGGGAGGATCTGAAATTAATAGGTTTAGCCTGAAGCCATGAGCCTTCGTGCTTATGCAGCCTGTCTTGATTCCTGCAGGTGATGCCAGGCAGAGAAAAGCTTCCAGTTGTACATATGCAGTTTTAAACTTAAGGTCTGATAGGTAAAACTTGCCCCTCTGTCTTTTTTTTTTTTTTTTCCTTATTTGCTCTATTTTATTTCCCAACTTTCAAAAATTGTAGGGGAATTTCTTCGATGAATTTCAGATGGAAGGAGTAGCTGCAGAGCACAATGAAATCTATTTAGAGTTGGTGCCTGAGAACCTGTCGAGAGCATTAAAAACTGCCCAGAGTGCTAAGGCAGTGAAGATCAAGTTGACTAACAAACACTGTCCCTGTCTCAGAGTTGCTGTGGAGCTAGTAAGTACAACAATACTTTTATCTTCATTATTAAGAAAAGGCTCTTAAAAATCAAGTGCTTTTCCTAAGATCAAATAGAAGCTTTGGTAGTCTTTGGTGTAATTCTAGAAAACTAAATAAAGAAAAGTCATGCCATTTTCCACTTCACTAGCCTTTCCTGCCATTATGGTTGGTAGCACACAGAACCAGCTTTTTATTTTCCGAAAGGCAAGGAAGAGGTGGAAGAATAATAAAAGCTATGTGATTGAAACACCTCTTTCTAATGTCTACTTTTCTCCATTCCTTCATTCTCTAAATCTTCTGTGGACTATTGCCGTCTCATTGAAGCTATTAGGTGAAGGAGGTTTCAGTGTACTGTTTGGCTCTTTGTTTTGCTTTTGATTGTCCTGCCATTCCACTTCAAACTGCTATCTTCTGATTATTTTTTTTGTTGTTGTTAACACCTCTTCACTGATTCACCTCTTCAGCTCTAAGGATAGGATATAGATACTAATGACTGATATCTCACCACCTCTTCCTTATTCAAAAGGGAAGTCTGCTTAACAGCGGACCAATAGGCATCTGTGGAAAACTGGAACTGAGTGCCTGGGTCATCCCGTTTTAGTATTTCCCAGAGTGGGTCTAAAAAATTTGAATTCACATTCTGTTTTTAACTGCAAGAGCATCCTCTCTCTCTGTCAAGCCATCCTTATCAAGCAGCAGTAGGATTGTGACACATGACATTCCTGTGGGGGTTATTCCCAGAAGATTATGGAATGACTTCAGAGAGCCCAGTGTGCCAGACTTTGATGTAAGCCTCTTTTTTAACATTCCCTATGGAAAGGGGAGGTTGCAAATGGAATGCTATTGCTGCGGAGTATACTACTGGTGGGTTTTGCAGAAGAGGTGAAAGGAGAGAGGGAAGACTGGAGTCTAGAGGTTTGGAGAGGGATGGGACGTGGCTTCCATCTTGACAAGGGAGTCCAGAACCTGTAAAAACAGAGCAGGTGGTTACCAGTTGTAGATGTGATATTCAGGGTGGAGGAAGGGAGGAGCAAAGGAGTTGCATGGCTTTAGGCAGGAGCACCTCCAAACCACACAGGTTTAGACTGTTTCAGCTGTATAGGTACCAAGTGGCCCAAATAATCAGTTCTTTCTGAAATTCATGGCCTACCTGGCAGAGTTAGATATATATGTGTTCCCTCCTGATTTTTGTATATCTTCTCGATATCTCCATATTTAGCAAATTTGAAAGGAAAGGTCTTTGTGCAAATGTGCTCCTATTTGAGGTTATGGATGTCTGTTACCTCTATAGCTAAGAGTATTTAAATTCTGAAGACGTAGGACTCAGCAGAAACTTGATGTATTTTGTTCTGTTATTTCAGATTTACACTGATGCAGTTTCAGAAATTATTATAGTGCTATGGGAATCATGTTCTTTTCTTTTTGGCTATAGTAACTGTTGACTTCTCTGTAACAGAGATGTGGGTTCATGTGAGAATCTGGTCTGTAAAAACCTCCCTCTATGTATTTTGAACACAGACTTGGGACAGTATGCCTGAAGCAATTGCTAGAGCAATGGCCTGTTGGTATAATGGGAAAGACTTCCTCTGTTCCTGAGTCATTTGCTGATTTCAGTTAAATATTGTGCTCCCTGCAGTCGACTAAGTCCAAATAAAGACAGAATTGAAGGGAAAAATTAATGCATCACATCCCAGTCACACATGAAATATTTGTGTGAATACAGTTCTTATGTCTTTCCAGGTCAGTATTTACCTACCAGTGCTGAAAACAATGAAGAGTGTTGTGGAGAGAATGAAGAATCTCAGCAATTCCATTGTAAGTTGAGGCACTTCAGCTGTGTGTCCTACAGACCTTATTTTATCTTGGACATAGCATGCTTCCCTGTTGCCCAAACTGGTACCCCTGTGTTATATCTTATTTTGGGATGGGTCAGACATTTAACTAAAGGCACTTGAAGACTGTGTAAGGGCTGAAGAAAATTATGGGATTTATTTTAGGATTTACACTGAAGAGCTTGTCCTGGGCTTCCCAGAAAGTGGTGCTCTTTGTACTGAGTCCTTGAAAGAACGTGGCATTGTGTTGCTACAAGTCACTCTATAGCTGGTAAGAAATTGTGGTCCTTCAGAAAGCTAGCTGGAGCCTTTCCAGGTGATTTCATTAAAGAAATGCCTATTGAGTCTTCTGTTAGGTGTCTGTGTGAATGAACTTTAGGTAAACTTGAGGTAGGATTTAAAGGAAATTCTGCTAATAGCTGGATGTAAGCCTGTGCTTTAGACTCAGACATGGTGTCATGGTTTAACCCCAGCCAGCAACTAAGCACTACACAGCCACTCGCTCACTCCCCCCCCGGTGGTATGGGGGACAGAACTGGAAGAATAAAAGTGAGAAAACTCATTGGTTGAGATAAAGACGGTTTAATAAGTAAAGCAAAAGCTGTGCATGCAAGCAAAGCAAAACAAGGAATTTGTTCACTGCTTCCCATTGGCAGGCAGGTGTTCGGCCATCTCCAGGAAAGCAGGGCTCCATCACACATAATGGTTACTTGGGATGACAAACTCCATCACTCTGAATGTTCCACCCTTCCTCCTTCCTCCAGCTTTATATGCTGAGCATGGTGTCATACAGTATGGGGTATCCCTTTGGTCAGTTGTGGTCAGCTGTTCTGGCTGTGTCCCCTCCCAACTTTTTGTGCACCCCCAGCCTACTCGCTGGTGGGGTTGTGTGAGAAGCAGAAAAGGCCTTGACTCTGTAAGCACTGCTCGGCAACAACTAAATCATCCAGGTATTATCAACACTTTTTCAAGCACAAATCCAAAACATAGCCCCATGCTAACTACTATGAAGTAAATTAACTCTATCCCAGCCAAAACCAGCACACATGGTGGGTTTTCAGTCCACCCTGGATTTGTGGAGTGTTGGTGGGCTTTCCATTCAAAGAAGCCCTCTGCAGTTGGCCAGAATAGGGGTTTGGGGTTTTTTTCCAGTTGTTGCTCACAGTCACCAGGATTGACTGACATGAAAGTTAGTAAGTAAGCATAGAGCTTTGGAATAGTTTGGGTTTGGGTCTGTTCATACAAATTTTTACAAGTGGGAAATTTTCTGTAAACTGAGAATCCTGAAATCGGCACAGTCTCAGTCTTCCAAGGCTTGGAAGAGTTGAGAGATTACCCTGGGTTTCTGGCAATTTTGCAAATGACAGTCTTCCTGCAAATACAAGAGTAAGCCCTTTAAACTCTTCTCCTTTGTCAGTCTTTTGGTAGGTTTATTTTTTCTCTCTCCTTCCTTCTCCCATGTCCTTAGTGGAAGTGCTTATAAACAACTAAGCACAGTGTATACCTGCTTTGTTTCCAGAGTTGAAGATCTGTTCTTACACAGGATAGCTGTATGATGGGATTGAACTTTGGTGTTCAGCAGCACTTAGAAGAGGTAGCATGTCAACACTCAGCATACACACCTTCCTAATTTCCTTACCTCCTGCTCCAAAGCAGGAAAATAAATAATTCTCTGTGAAATAGCTTTGATATTGCTCTAAGGTAGGAGGCATACTACATGCATCCTCTATATACTTTTCTGTTAATAAAGAACAGAAAGATCAAGTGTCACAGTTAAAAACTTGTGCTTGATGCATCCTGGTAGTAAATAAGGTCAAGATAAGTGCTGCAAAAAGGGCGTGGAAGTACTTGGAAGTACTTCAAATAGTACTTGGCCATTGTTCAGGAGCATTCATTTGTGGGCATCTCCCATTCTATGGGATATTCTGGTTGTGATATGAGTCTCTTGAAATTATTGAGAATTCTTCTAATCACAGAAATTAAGCGCTTAGATGTGCTTTAGGAATCCTCTGATCTGCTTGGTATTTGTGTAAGATCATATATAGTCTTCTTCTGGTTGGACACTTTGTCAGGATGGAATTTGAAAGCTTTTCAGCACTTTTCCAGGATTTCTAGCAGTTCAAAGTCCTGCTTGCAGTTACTGCTCTGGTGCAGCTCTTGTCTGTTTTTAAGTCTTGGAAAGCAACACTGCAACTGCAAATCAGCTCTAGGTGCATCCCGTTTTCTGTGTGTGGACTGTGTACGTTTCTTTCTGTTTGTTGAAAAGCTGCATGGAAATGCAGGAAAACTTGCATTTCTCCAGCTTCAGTCTCTCATTTCTAAAGCTTGTTCTAAAAGTACTGGAGAGCAATCGAATTTCTTTCTTTTTATAATTTCAGGGAGGTTGGTCTAAGATAATTCACAAAAGAATTACAAGAAATGCATTTTTACCTGAACATTCAAATGTTCAAACTGTGTTCAAAAAGTACATTTGAGCTGTGAAGCCACTGAAGTGCTTTTGGAAGCTCGTATTTGAACAAAGCTGCACTTTATTCTTCTGTAATTCTGCAAGGCAAAAGTGGCTTGCCTACAATTGAGATTGATTGTATTGCAGGTGATTGAAGCAAACTTGAGTGGAGAAATGAACTTGAAAATAGAAACTGACTTAGTATCTGTGACAACACATTTTAAAGACTTGGGAAATCCTCCCTGGGGTAAGTTTCCCTGTTTGTTGCCTCTTGTGTCTCTCTTATCTCATTACTTAAGTGGGATGCTGATAACAATACTTACTTTCCATTAATCCTTACAAATACCATCAAGTACTTTGAAATTTTCAAATGAAACCTTTAAAAGAAAAGTGGTCAATGGCTGTTTCATATTTGGGGGGGGGAATCTCTTCCAGTATCCTTGACAACTGTGTAGGAAAACTGGGCTTTCTTTTCCTTGCATTGCTGCTTCTGAAAAGCAACCCATTTGAGTACCAGCTGTTCAGTGATTATCAGGTGTGTCCTTATAGGTGTTGAAACTCCTTCTGATGTTTTGACTAAATGTTGTGTTCTTATGCTTTTAGCATCAGAGGATGGATGTCAAAGTTCTGGTCAAGGCAGAGATCCAGAAAGTATGGCTGAGGCACGCATAGACATCAAGAAGCTGCAGCAGCTGCTTGCTGGACAGCAGGTCAATCCAACAAAAGCGTTGTGCAGTAAGTTCAACAGTTCTGCTTGCAAACTCCAGTTAAGGAGAGGTGTTTGCCATACTTGTAGTCTCAGCAAAACAGCATATCTTCTGTTTTATGTGTTTGAAACTTGACTATTTTTGCTGTACCTGAGGACTTCTGATACTTCTTTTTTTTAGGCAGTAAGCTTCAGGCCTTAGGTGTTTTGGGAAGAAAAACAACATTAAAAATAATGAAGCCAGGCCCTTTTATAAGTATCAAGTTGAATACTCAGACTGGCTAATGATGGGGGTATTCTTGTTGTCTTTGTTTTAAAGTTATTATTTTTTATTATTATTTTGAGGGTTGGTTTTTTTGGAAGACTTTAAACAAAGCCCCTAGTTTCTAGCAGAGAAACTGGGATTTACTGACATATTTGTTTTGGTTTTGTTTCTCAGATACTTTCTTACATTTAGCACCAAATTGATTCTAATACCAAAATGCTTTTTATGCAGCTAGTGTTTCTAACCATAGAAACGATATGTTCTTTCTAGCAGAAGGCTATGAAGGGTTTTATATCCTATTTTGATAACTCTGTATGCTTTTCCTGAGAACATCTGTGTGTTATGGTTTAGTGCAGATGATAAGAATTTCCCAAGGAAGGTTTAAATCATGGGTGTAGCATTATAGGCCTGTACATTACATATTTCCTTTTTGGTATCAACTTTCATAAACTCCTTACTAATGCTTCAAAGACCCTCAAGGACTTAAATATTACAGGATGATATGTCTAGTAATCCTTCTGTCAGAAGTGGAGCTGTTGGAGCGGGTCCAGAGGAGGGCCACGAAGATGATTAGAGGGTTGGAGCACCTCTTATATGAGGAGAGGTTGAGAGAGTTGAGGTTGTTCAGCCTGGAGAAGAGGAAGCTCTGGGGAGATCTTATTGCGGCCTTCCAGTATCTGAAGGGGGCCTACAGGAGAGCTGGGGAAGGACTTTTTACAAGGCCATGTAGTGATAGGATGAGGGGTAATGGCTTCAAACTGGAGGAGGGTAGATTTAGATTAGATATCAGGAAGAAATTTTTCACTGTGGGGGTGGTGAGGCACTGGAACAAATTTCCCAGGGAAGTTGTGGATGCCCCATCCCTGGAAGTGTTCAAGGCCAGGCTGGATAGGGCTTTGAGCAACCTGGTCTAGTGGGAGGTGTCCCTGCCCATGGCTGGGGGATTGGAACTAGATGATCTTCAAGGTCCCTTCCAACCTAAACCATACTATGATTCTACTGTATTCTTATGGTAGCATTTTGTAGAAGATGTGATTTTAAAGTATTTTTCCTGCTTTAAACTGGATTTGTGAGGGTTTTTTTCTCTTCACAGATATTGTAAGTAAAAGAATTGTCCACTTCATCTTGCTCCATGAGGATGTTTCGCTTCAGTATTTTATTCCAGCATTTGCCTGAACGTTTTGGAATCTCAGTAATTTTCCAACCTGAGGCCTTTTCCACAAAGGCTGAAAACTTTCATGAGTTGCTGGAGTACTCTCATGTGATATGCTGTTAGATGCAGCCATCAGATGGACATTATTTCCATATTTATGAAATTATTCAAATATCTCGTCATCAAGAAGGCCGTTTTTGTGAAGAGTTACATGCTATGAAAGACACAACAGTGGGGAGCTGCCATATCTGACCATTAAGGGGAGCAAAACTGAAATGTGTATGTGCTTTTGGGATGCTTTGTGCTGTGGGGAAGGCAACATAATTATTTTTTTTTTCTCATCAACAATCATAGAGGTAGAATCGACTTCTGGAGCTGCTGCTGGGTGTATTCAGTATTGAACAATGCAACTCCAAGTTAAGGGATCTCGGAGCAAGCTGTCATACCTCCATGGAGCAGGACAGCCCTCTGGTGGGTTGACAGATTGGTATTTGTCTGAGCAGGTAAACACAGCCCTCCTGAAGTGGTACTGGATTGACTTCTGTTCCAGCAGTGATGTAAATGGACTTGATGCTGCTGCACATTGTGCAGCAGAAATGTGTCTGAGGCAGATGAGCTTCCTGTGGCTGCCAGCATATAACAGGATGTAACAGATGCTAAGGAGTACCAACAGCTCAGCAGCATTTGTTTGTACCTGGTTGTATCTTTTGATCTGACTTGCTCCATCATACCTGAGTAGTTCTGTTAGTGCTTGAGCTGATGTTTTTAGCTCTTGGCCCAAGAGGATGAGACAAACAGTCTGAATTACCTTGTTAATGTGGGCAGTGAAGGTCTGTATCTGTGTATGGAATAAATATCATATGAGGACATGCGTGAACACAACTGGTGTGAAATAAAGGGCAAGTTATCTGTGGATCATGTTTTTTCACCTTTCCAGATGGAAAGCATTGTACAACCTGTGTCATCATGGCATCACACAATGTGAGATTGTATCTAAACTCTGATGCTGAGCAGCCAAGAGCATGACAAAGTCTCACTGACAGGAGTACTGCCCCTGCATCTACTTCCTGGTTATCTTCTGAGATCTTTTCCTCCTTATTCCATGTGTGATTGTATTTGTTATCCAGCCATGTTCTGTATAGCCTTTGGTGTTCCACAGGGTTTTGAATACCTTGTGAAACTTCTTGTTTTAGAAATAGTGAGTGAGTCTGCTGCCAAATGGGAGTAGGAGTTTCTACTAGACAGTAACTCTTGTTGTGGTTAGTAGTGTTGGTTTTGGTTTGGTTTTTTTTTTTTTTCAAGGGGCATTGAGGTTAAGTGAGCAATTAATCTCTGTTCTTGCAGATGCGAATGGTCAAGAGAAGACTGAAGGAGAGGCAGTGGCCTGGGAATGTTAGGCTTCTTTGCCTTCTACCATTTCTGAGACTAACCAGAAAGCATCTTCCAAATCCTGTTAGTTTTCATGGGCAACTGCAATTACCCAAAAATCTCTGTAAGTTGAAAATAGCTGTACACTAGGTTACAGCAATTGCATGGTAAGAGGTATGTGGTACAGGGTTTTCTCCTAAGGAGAAGGGGAGAACTGTCAGAGTATGATACAGAGTATGCACTACGAAAGTAGACTTTGAAATCTTTGGATTTACTCTTTTGAAAAATGTGTTCTGTAAAACCTGATGGAAGTGGCTTTTTCTGGTATAGCATAAGAACTAGCAATAATGGTCTCTCAGCTATGCGGGCTCCATGATTGCTTTTTTTAATAAGAGATCAGAAGTTATAATTGCAAGAAAATGTGTTGGTTTTTTTTTAATAAAAAATAAATAAAAGTGGGGGTAATGCTGGTACAGGTCAGGAGTATGCAGTGAGATGTCCATTTCGTGTTCTGAAGGGGAAGAGGCTAGGCAGACCAGCAGCAGTGAAGTCTCTCCAGTCTTCCCACCTAAATACAGCACAAGGATTACAGCTCAGCCCTGCCATCCAGTTGACGCATACGTGCTGATCAGAGGGAAAATAATACTCAGGTTTAAACCTGCTGTCATCTGTGAATCCAGTTGTCAGAGCCCTGAGGGCAGTATTGGATCTTAATGGCCCTAAGCAGCCTCACCAGGGACCCTTACCCACCCCCTGTCCATGGGCCTCCAGATCCTATTTCAGCTCAGGCTGTGGCATCCTGTACTCCCCTAAGCTATGTTGTAGGTGGGCCTGGGCCCAGCCCTATTCCTGAATTGATGTTTGGATTTCCTGGATTGGCTTTGGATCGGAGTTGTTGCTCTCACCACCTGGTTCTGCTTGACTGGTTTAAGTTTTGTGGGCCTGTGCCCCAGCTATAGAGGGGTGCTGCCTAGCTTGCATGTGTCTACCCTCTGCTCCTGGCTCTTCCTTGCTCCTGGAGCATCCTTGCTCTTGTTGCTCCCTAACACCAATAGTGAGAAGAAATATTTCTCATTAACAGCCCTAGCTGGTTCCACATGATGAACCAATTGTTTTATGTCAGAAAATTTTTGTTGTGGTTTAAGTCACCAACACAAAACAGTTATGAGCCACTGGTGCGACTGCAAAATAACTGTAAGATCATCCAGCTTCTCTCCAACACTTTGTTCTCCTAATGGCTGTTTCTGTTATGGGAACAGTATTTTTTCAGTGGTGCCCAGTGATAGGACAAGAGGGAACAGGCACAAACTTGAACATAGGAAGTTCCATCTTAACATGAGGAGGAACTTCTTTACTTTGAGGGTGGCAGAGCACTGGAACAGGCTGCCCGGAGAGGTGCTGGCGTCTCCCACTCTGGAGACATTCAAAACCTGCCTGGATGCCGTCCTGTGCAACTTGCTGTAGGTGACCCTGCTCGGGCAGGGGGGTTGGACTAGGTGATCTCCAGAGGTCCCTTCTAACCCCTATTGTTCTGTGATTCTGTAACTTCTTCCTTGCTGAGTCAAGTTTGGGAGTTTTTGCTCCCAAAACTGTGCAGGGACAGATCTGCGTTGTAGCTAAGTGTTATTTTGTGAACACATTATTTTGCATAAATGATAAACATATTGAAACCGTTGCTAAAGGCTACTGAAGAGTATATGAAGTCACTGACTTCCTCTGGTTACTTGCTAGACCCAAAAGTCAAAACTGGAAGAAGAGTGGATTTTTCCCCTCCATTTTTAAGGGAGCTTCTTCTTTTGTGTAAGACTGTGCTGCACATCCGCTTTGGTAATGGATAGTGAGGGTGGTGAGTGGTAGCTATTGTTGAATTTCATCTTTGGAATCACATATGTTGGATGTAAGCACACCTGTTAGAATGTGTCCCAAGCAATTCTATACTTCAGATGAGTGATCCCAGTTGATTACTTGGTCCCTTCCTCAAAATATCTGTTCATTTTGGAGAATGTTTCTTGGAAATATCTCTCTACAAATTCAGCGTCTGTATTATTGATTGAAAATTTGACAACTGCTGGCAGGCAGTATAAACAGTGCAAATACATTTACATTAATGTGGACCATATACTTTTCAAGCTGTAGTCCCATTTCTACCTTGTTATTAAATGAGACCAAAAAAAAAAAAAGATATTTTATTTGGGTTTCTGAGCCACATTGGTTTACTTTAATGTATAAACAGTTATTGCCAGAATGTAAGTGACATAATGATGATTAGCAGAGAAGTGTGCTCTAGACTTACTGGGGGAATATGTGGAAGGACATTGCTGTCTGGGTTGGAAGGCCAAGCACAGGGACTGAGCATCACACCTAAATATATCAGGCAAATAACAACCTCAAATTATCTCTTGATATTAACATCTGTGTCTAACCATTATTTAAAACAAGTGATCTGCATGTCATTGATATTAAATTACATAATTTAATTTATGCGATTGAGAAATCAACAGTGTTGAGGCGACAGAAAATTCTGCAGGTGTTACGTGTTTGGTTTATATATAAATTTCTGATTTTTTTAATTATAGACTACTTGGCTCTGTAAGTCTTACTGTACCCCTCTGTAAGGTGGGGTGGGGAAAAAGGATCACTGTTCTTCATTTAATAAATTTTAAGATATAATCAAACATTTCAGGCAAACGCATGCTTTATACTGTTGTTTCAAATCAATTGACCCTTGGGCTGTTGAGTCACTAGGTCTGCAGAAATTTCAGGTGTCTGCAGAAATTCATCTTGGTGCTGCTTGTACATAACTCTGCCTCCATAAAGGGCAAGAGGGGTTTTTCTTTTCTTCTTTGTTAGGAATGTTTATTTGAATGTGTGGGATGTTCAGCCTCTGCGTTTTCAGGTTGAGTGTTTTTGCTTTGTCAGCAAAGAAAATGAGTTGAGCACGTGACCATGTGTTACACTCAGGAAGGCATTTGCTGCTTGTATTGACATGAGGTCATGCAGCACTAAGCATCAGACAACACTTAAGCCGTGGGCTTGGGGCCCTCAGTATTATGTTCTTGGGAAGCAATTGGACCAGATTTCTGCCTTCAGTGGCAGAAAATATTGAAAGTAGAAAACTTGTCATAAATTTTCTAGTTATCCTGGTATTTGGATTTGAGATGAACTATTGCTGACCTTGTATTTCAGTTAAAATCGTAGTAGTGCAGTAGAAGGCAGGGATGTAGCAGATAAGTAATCTGAAATTGAAGCTTTTTGGACTGGTGAGGGATTTGGGATCCTAATGTAGAATTGGTTTTGGAGCAGGGAAATCATAGCAATTTGCCACGCAGCTGTAAAGAGAAGTTTAGGAGCAGTCTTGCCGAGAGAAGTGGCTTTAAAACATTGGTTTTTTGTTGTGTACAAGAAAAATCTGAAGAACAAGCATGATGTTCGTGTATATTATCTGCAAAAAGACCCAATGTTTAAGAGAAAAAGAATTAATATCTGCTAGTCTGAATCACTGAGTTTAGGTCTCTAGTTTAGGAGAGCCATGCAATTGGAATAGTTTGTCAAATAGTACAAGTGATTTGCATTCTAAAAAGAGGCTGCTCGCCCACCCCTGACCAACACCTGCTGCTCTCTGCTTTCTCAGTTCCTCCTCTGAGTTTACATGCCAATTAACTTTTCTTTCTTTGGAACTGGGAGACTGATTCTGGGTGTTCCTGTCCCTGCCTTGTAAAACCTAGCAGATTCCTTAATTCCTACTGAGGAATCCATGCATTCTTAGTTAATGCCCTGGTGAGAGAATGAAGACAGGCACTGAGGCATAGGAGGGAAGCTGCTATACCTCTGTGCTAACTTCTGTTATTCTGAAAAGCCACATCACAAGCTTCTCGGATTCCCTCTGAACTTTGCTCACCTTTGAAGGCCTTTTCCATCCTCTCTTAGGGCCTTCCTGTGACTTGCGTCTTAAGTGTGTGTACCAAGGCCTTATATGTGTATATTCTGCTGACAATTTCACTTTTACTGGGGCAGGTTTTATTTTTTTCCCTCTTTTTAGTGAGAAAAGCCCTCCTGTATACCACAAGATGTTTGTTGAAGCCACTTGTATGCCTGTGCTACCTTAATTTTGCTAAGCAGGATACGATAGATTTTTTTACTCTGTTGCTGAAGGTGATGTTGATTTTTTTCTGTGCTGGCACATACTTAGAGTAGTTGCTTCTGAACATGAGTATGTGGTACACATGGTTATGTGTGTACTTTTTGTATGTTTAATGGAAGTTTGTGCCTTAATTTTAATCTAACACCTGTTACATTAACAAGTCTACAGCTGAGTCAATGCTTTTGCTTTTTATGTCATTTTAAACTGACAAATTTCTACATTGCATTGGTATGTTTTGGTTCTGCTTCCTAAGGGAACGGTGCTGCATTTTGCCGTTGTTCTGTTCAAATTTCATCCATGTATGTAATTCTAGTCCTCATCACTCAATTCTTTTATAGCATTCTGGCTCTTCTGTCCTCTTCATCCATTTTGCACCATGAGGTGCTGGTTTGTTTTGATCCCAGTAAAAAAGGCACTCGGACACTGTAAAGTATCACTTAAAATACCATTTTGTACAGGTAACACAAGAAAGAAAGAGAGGCTAGTACAGATAATCTTATATCCCTTCAGATGCTGGGAACACTGGGTTGTGCAGCTTCAAAAAGGCCTCTGACCAGTGCGCAGCATGCTGTGCAGATCCCATCCATGGAAAGGTCATCACATTTTGGGATTCTTACTACATTGTAATATTTTTGCCTACTTTCAGTGTGGGACTTGTGCCTTTATGTGCGTGGAGAGTATGACATGTTAAGCCTTGGCGCATGTATCTTGGGGTGTGCTGGACCTGGCATGAGGAAAACATGTTGGAAGAGTGCTTGGGTGCAAGTGTTTAGAAAGCCCAGGAGGAAGTTAGATATATGTTACATTGCTTGTGAATTGCTCCCGATTTTTCAGATGTACTTGCTTTTAAATTCACCTCCACATTGAACTCTGTCTGGCCCCAAACAATTTTTATATCTTTCCCTGCTTTCTGTTTACACGCTACTATATTACTGATCCTTATTTTTATGCTGCTTTAGAAAAAGACTTTGCTTTTTTTTTTTTGTTAATGCCACAGTAATTCAAGAGTGAAATTTTTATTAGAAAAAGAAAACGATAGAGGGTGCTAAAGAGCTGTGGAAAAAAGTATTACTCTACGAAAAACAAAGCTAGGAACAAGCAGTGGACCTCAGCACTTGTGAGAAGATGCGATTTTTTTATAGTCTTTCATAAATGACATTTCTCAAATGGGCAGGTTGCCAGTGACTGAATGTAAGACTGGAATTGTTTAAACTTTGTAAGCTATGGAAGAAATATTGTTTCTCAAGCAAGCATCATGAATCACTCAGGTCAAATCATTTAGGCACAGACCCTGAGAGATGCTGAACTCAACTGAGATTAGGTGGCTAAATAGCTTACAGGATCTGGACTTAAGCCTCTCTGTGCTTCAGTGCTTCATCTGTAAAACAAGAATCTTTGTACTGTACAGCTAGGTGCAGTATGTGGCAATTAAATGTGTGAAGGATTTCCGGTGCATTTGGCTTCTCTGATAGAGGCCTGAATCTAAATCTAGCCTTCAATTCATAGGTATTTACTCAGGGACATCTTTATCCATACATGTCTCTTAATAATCAGGGAAACAAACTGTGTGAATGTGTGTGTTGGCTGGTGCCATAAATGTTTGGCTTTTCTTTTCTTAGGTGGGAGGACATGTGTTCAACTCACAGTTAATTAATAATTAATTAATCTATCACTTTGTGATGACAATCTGAAGCACAATTTACTGCAGTTCACTAAATGAATGTTGGACTTCCCCCCTTTTTGTACCAAGTTGATTAATTAGTTGATTTTTCTTACACTTAACAGATTTAAAGACTGTATTCTATGAGCTTGTATGGTATCCTGTCGTGTCATATAGCTGTGGAAGATGCCAAGCTGGAGCTCCAAGTAATTTATTCGGGTATTCAAGAATCAGATAGACCTCTAGCAATGGAACTGTGGGATACTAAATGCAATCAGTCAAATTCCAGGAGTCTTTTCCAAAAATGAAAACAGACAGGAAAAAAATGTCCTATGTTATAATAGCAAAAGTTAAATCACACTCAGATCCTAAAGCTTTTCAAGTGATGTCCAGTCATGTGTTGATACTTGCATAATTTGCAGCAAAAACTGGGAATAACTTTGGCCTTTGTTTCACTCGAAGTAACTGGCAATGTTAGTAATTGCTAGAAAAATTTTACTTGCAACTGTCATTTTGGTGAATTTATCACTCCTCGAAGAACATAGAAGCAAACTAGCAAGTCAAGAAATTATCTCTAATTTTGTGAAAGAGTATGGAATAATTTATACACAGGTCTTAGACTTATGAGCAGCTCATAAATATCTGTTAATTTATAGTGGCCAGCTCTCAGCTGGCATAAATCAGCTTAGTTCATTTGAGATCAGTAGTTATGCCAGTTTATGCAAGCTGAAAGATATGGCTCTGCAAAGCTTTCAGAAATTCAGATCAGGGAGGTGGTCTGCCTGGTTGCATGGGAACCCTCTTCATAGATCTCATTAGTGACATTTCTTTTGGAAGCTGAAAATAAATCCTAAATTCCAGTCATGACATTTGCATTTCCAGAAGGTGCTGGTGTTTCTTATGAAGACACAAACATCGACATGCCATTGGCATGGGGTTTTGTTTTGATTTGGCTTGGCTTCTTACCCTGCCAGTGGTAGTTATTTGATTTGTGGTGTCTGTGAGTCTGTGTGGCTTCAGCACAACACCAAATATTAGCAGAATGGAAGGCACTTAGTTCCTCTAGGGCAAAATTACGCGTCGTGGCAGTTTTTTGTTGACAAAAAAGTCCCAGAGCACCTGCCTTTGGCCCAGGCTAACAGGCCAAACCAGATCAAGCAGACTCATGGTTACCAAAGGTTTTTCCACTGCTCTAAGTCAGGGCTTCCTTTCAGGGGCTGGGACTCGGTGAAGTGCTTGTTTTTTGGGAGGTGGTACTGGTCCCTGCAAAGCTCGTATCCCTGGAGGTCATTTAGATTGACGGAGTCAGAGATTCAAGATGGCATTTTGGACAGGAGGGATGTGTTCAGTGATGTAGGAACATGGATGTGGAGCACATGCGACATGTTCTTTGCTTCATTCTAGTCTGAAGATGCTTCTTTTTTGGGAGGCAACCCATATTTAGGAAGTTCAAATGTTTACCATTAAAGACGTAGAGATAAGGAAGAACATTATAGTTCATTAAATCACCACCATGGAGCCATGCTGACTCCAAGTCTTTCCAGAAATAGTTCTCAGAGTTGGGTCTTTTTGGCCTGCTTCATCTAATGTAGGCAACTGAGCTCCAGCCCTCCAGGCAGGAGCTGTCCAAAAATTTGGCTACAACTTCAGTGCTCAAGTCAGTCGGAATATAGGAAAGCAAAGTGTCCTGCATCTGTAACTGATGCTGTTAAAGGCAATTTCTATCTTGCTTTTGGATTCTTAGAGAACAAGAGTCATTACAGTGACCCTTCCCCATCTGCCTTATAGTCTCTCTGTCTCTGGGAGATAGGCAAGGGCTTTTGAACTTAGTCCGTATGTATCATATCAGAGTGCCTTCAGGACAGTTTCTGTGAGTGAGCTTCCTTTCTGAGTCTTTGAATATTTCCCCTTGTTTGCAAGTTCACGATCTGAAGCTTTAAGGCTAAAGTCTCAATGGGTGAAAATCCCTAAGTTTCCATGACCGAAATGACAGTTGGCATCAGATGGGCTTTTAAATACTACAACAGCACAGAAGACAGTGAAGGCAGATAGAAAATAGGCCCCTTACAGGGGGAATGAGTAACTCCCTCAAGTATAGTATATGTTGCTGCTGTTGGCAATATTTTAATAAGAGATGACCACAAAAGCTTACTTCCTTCATTCTGCCATAGCCTGTGAGGGGCAGGGGATGAACATGATGTACAGAGAAGAGAAAGGAGGCTGTAGAGACCCTATTCATTTGGGTTTTTCTTTTACACAAACCCACTTTCTAACAACTAGAGTAGTTGACAAATGAGTTTCTATTGGGCTACTTTGTACTGGTGGCATAGAAATCTCATCACACACAAACAGGGTGCTGCATCTGATCATCACCACTGTAAGCTTGAAGCAGAGAGAGGTAATCCCTTCCTGTGGATTTGATACATACTCAAAACACCTGTAGAGTATATGAGTGGGTGATTTGGACCTGTAAGGCGTTGCGTTTTCAAAGGACTTCAACACATTCTGTTTTCTAGCCCAGTTCAAGCATATGCTTAGGAAGTCCATTGATTTTAATGAGAGTTAAGGAACACTTCAAGTTAAGGATGAATTTATTGTCAGGCTGAATGTTTTGCCAAATAAGGTCATAAAATACTTCAGCATGGAAGTTCATCATCATCTTTGACATTATTCCCTCATTTTTGAAGTATAAACCACACACTCAGGCTTGACGGAAGGAATATTGCCAGATGGTGATATTACTTTTGTAAAGAGCTTTATAAGAAAATACTGGAAATAGTTTTCTTTCATTTACTAAGGGATAGGACAATTGTTGCTATAATGCCAAGGGAGAAAATCTCATAGATGTGGAAAGAAATCTATTCTGCTGGTGGTGTTCTCCAGCTTTATGCCAACATCTCCATACTTGGAGATCCACCACCACCACCATCACTGTCTCCCAAAAAACCCCTGCAGCTTCTATACATCTGGAACTTGCACTTGGTTTGTGCTATGCTATAGCAATCCTGTCAGCGAAATGGTGGGGATGATTATTCAAAATTTTCTCATTGTTAAATTAAATCAGAGAACTCTGTCATGCAATGAGTTAGAATGAGGGGGGTGAATTTAATTTTCCTACTGCTGGTAGTTGTTACGTGTATTACATATAAATGACAAGAATCCTTTCATGGAAGGTTTGTAGGGACTGGACGCTGACTGTGTCACTGAGTTTTTGAATTTAGTCAATGGAAGGACAATGAAGGAATTAGCTGTCAGAACCTGTGAGAAAACTAATGTTTTGATATAATAACTGATTTATGCTAGCAAGACCAAGCTAGCAGAGGAACTGTTTCAAACATAATAATTTATACCACCTAAGTTATAAAAAATAGGATATAATTTATGGTCTGGTGGTGTAATTTGGTGCTGCTCTATTGCATTCATTGCAGTTTGGTTGACTTAGACCCACAGGTGGGTTTGATTTCTAATCAACTGTCCTTACCCTGAGAGTTTCTTTATCAGCTTTCCCTTTTTTTTTTGCCTGTATGCAGTAGCAGCGTAGCTAATACGAAAAAAAAAATCTTTGTGAAAAAAATAAACGATTTCCCTCACTTTTACATTCTGGTATCTCCTTTTCTTTAGCACCTTATCTCTCCTACTTCTATCTGATTTCTAAAAGCTAAAATATCTGTCAGAGAATGTGCTCTGTCATAATTTATAATGTCAGTATTTACTGTAACAATTCTTTCCACAGTTAATTGTCATGGTTTCAGAGACAAGATTTGTTTCTGCTTGTGGTCTTAATTAGATTTCTCTGACATCTTAATTATCTTAAAAGTTATAATGACAGTAATGATGTGTTTTGTTTATTGTCTTTTCATTTATAAAGGCTAACCTGCTTCTGATGTCTAAATTTGATAAAATTGATGCCCTTCTTATCGTAAGTATAGTATGTAAGTTCAACTGTCTTGGTGTTGGGCTGGGGGGAGGCTTACCTATGCTAACTAGCTTGGAAAAATGTCCTGTGTACTAAACTCCATAATATCTGCAAGGATTGTTCATACAGCATACTCTGACACTAAACAGTGGTTAAGAAATGCGATATCTTAACTACACTGGGCAAATCCTGAGGAAATTCATTGTACCTATGTCAAATTGCTTAAAATTATGAGCTTCAGTTTATACACGGATTTTGCAGTTTATCGATTCTCCTTGTGTTTAGCATCTCCCAGGAAGCAACTGGCAATTCACAGAATCAAGCACCTAATAATAGCCACTGGGGTTTGTTTTGTCTTGAAATATAGTGATTGTAACAAGTTAAATTTTGAATTCAGGATTGGAGATTTTTTTAGTTCTCCCAGATTTGACCAACTTTTTCCTGCTGTGTATTTTACATTTCTAATGTTGATATGCTGTAAGTACTATTAATTGGCATATTGTCAATGCCTTTTTCATGATGGTAAAAAACATGCAGCAGGTAAAACACATGGTGATTAATACTCGAGTAATTATGTAGCTTGTCCCACCATACTTTTCTTATCCCCAGATTATTTCTTCTGATAACTTAAGCTTGTAAATTAATCAGATTGTTTTTGATGCGTGTGTTTAGAAAAACACTCAAGTAATACCTGTGTGCATGGTTTTGTGATAGAACTCTGTTTGCCCTGAGTGTAGTGGAGAAAAAGGTCTCTAAACTGTAAGTGATAATAGCTGGAGAACCTAAAATTAAAAGCTATGTTAACATGTCCTCTAATCATAAGAACAGTCCTAATTTTAGTTGTATCCTAAAGAATCTCTCTTTTAAAAATTATGGAGAAAAAAGGAGAGTGGAGGAGGTGTGGGTTGGGTTGCAATCTCTTGTGGGGAGCAAACCTTTTCCCTAGTTTTCTGTGTCAGTAGTAGGTATGTTACTGACTGAGGTATTTATTCCAGAAATATAGAAACCTAAACATTTAAATTATTGTCTGAAATAGTGCTTAACAGTTAAAAATAGACATCTGAAAATTTCAATTAAAAATACTTTTGGATGAAAAATTAGATTTTCAATTACGATTTTTTAAATTATAAATATAATATATTTATATTTTTATATATAAAATAAATATCTGAAATGCCAGCTATTTTGTTTCTGAAAATTGTAAAATATGTGTACTTTTGCTGCCTTTGATCTTTTTCTCCTTTATGGGTCAGGTTCCTTGTGCAGACTTTCTTTCCCAGTGCAAAACTTCTTACCAGAAAGGGAAGCTGCAACAGATATAGGTGTATACCTATATAATGGAAATTTTAATTAATCAATGAGCCTAAAGTGATTGGGAAGGGAACAAGGCAAGCACAGAGATGATTTTCAACCCTCCTCATTGGCATTTCACATCTGTCTTTAATTTTCATTCTGAAAAATAGCATTCAGTCCATTTTGGTTTTGTTAATGAGAAATTCTTCTGTTTACTGGAGCCTTTGCTTGTTTATTTGAAGGTTGATGGTCCCGTGGAATTTTGTGACTGCACAGCACAGTGCCTTCAGACATTGCTGTGGTTTTTCCTATGTAGTAATGTATCCTTCCAACAGATTTCTTTGCAGTTTGTTAGTGTATAACTGGTAGGTTTTGGTGTGGAATATGCTATAACATTGTAAAGCTAAATTTTGTGCAAAACACTAGGTAAAAACATAGTCTTTCTCTGATGTTCAGTCTGGTTTTACTTGTTATATAGGGAATTATTTACAGTGCTGCTTAACCATTATTTAAAAAAAAACCCCACACCTGCTATAGGTGGAATTTAAAATTGCAACTCTGCTAAGAGCTGGAATTGACAGTGTCCTGGTTTGAGGTAAAACAGAACCAAGGCCAACCAACTTGATTATTTGCCCCGTTGGAGGGTCGGAAGTGGAAAGGCATAGTGGGGTCCCACCTGCGGGGAGGAGTGGACAGGACAGGTGACCCAAAACTGACCAACAGGGTATTCCATCCCATCTACCTCATGCTCAGTATAAAAGCTGAAGGATCAAAGGGTCAGCCCTCTTCAATGGCCGACGTTTGAGGAGGACTCTGTCTGTTCGTCTGCCTTTGATCCCGATCCTGAATGCAGATCTGGAATCCAGTTCCCGTCCATCACTGAGTCCAGCCTGGGACTGCCGCAGTGCCAGCTGGTGTCGTGTTTGTCATCTTGGGAGCTTGATACGGTTTTGTATATATTTCATGATTTCTTTTTATCTTATTATCAATATTTCATTAAAGTAGTTTAGTGCCTTCTAAACTCATATGTCTCTTTTTCCCTCCTCTGCCTCTCTCTTTGAAGAGGGGTAGAGGGGAGCATCTGTCGGTCCCATCTGGGGTCCCCCAGGTCCCCAGTGACCAATTTGGCCTAAACCACGACAGACAGTTTCTATTCATTGCTTGTTGACTACCAAAGTGTAAGTCAAGTGCAACCACACTGTTAACTTAAATGTCTCTGTTAAGTGCTTAAATGTATCACACAGAGTGTTTGCAATAATCAGGGAAGTCAGGATCTGTACTTTGTTTAGGATGTTTTCTCACTAATTATTATGAGGAAAAAGTCAACTGATAGAGACTTAATGCTCATTAGTATAATTAACTCTTGATGGCAGATATTCCTTATTCCAAAACTCCTTGTTATTTGTAAAAGAAGCCAAGTTATCTGCCAAGCATAAACTAAAGGAGTTAAAGCAGCAGAGAGGCTGTCTTAAACTACTTATTCCTTAGTATCTAAAATATTCCTATTTACCCATTCTTCTTTCTCTTTAAGTTATTCAGCAGTAATGCAAGTGGCATTTCAAGTAGCAATGTCCTATTATGGGCATCACAGAAGAGAAGAAATTCAGTGTAATGGGATCATTCTGGACCTATTAGGAAAAACACCGTGATTATGTTTCACCTTTCTTGCTCGTGCCACACAGTCAGAAGTGCAGTAGAGAATGTGGAAATGTGACTAA
Organism: Anarhynchus alexandrinus; assembly: GCA_008711295.1. Taxonomy (NCBI): domain Eukaryota; kingdom Metazoa; phylum Chordata; class Aves; order Charadriiformes; family Charadriidae; genus Anarhynchus; species Anarhynchus alexandrinus. The sequence goes on along the minus strand of VUYV01000146.1, from coordinate 2,155,524 downwards.
GATAATTAATGTTCTTGGCTATCATTTTCATCACAGGCTGCTAAGTATGGGTGCCTTTCATAAAGTAAATACCTTAATTTTATTCCTTTCCTGCACATTTCCTGTCTGAAAATCTGGTAGATTGGATGCTGATCTGGAATAACGATCTGTAGCTATCTTCTTCCCTTTCTACACCTCCCCACACCCCCATATGTGGAAGAAAAATGAGAAAGAAGGTCTTTGAACATCTCTCTTAATTTGCCTTTTATATCAGTAGCTAAGATTGGCTAAAGTTGTCTAATTTTGGATTGCTCTGTTGAACAGATTGAGATTAGCTATATAACATACTGGTGAATTTTCCTCACGGAATGTACTCTGCATTAAGAAACCTCTAACCTTTGTGGTCCAGCTGCCATGCAAATGTGCTTATGTTTGCAAAAAGCTGCTGTTAATAATAGTTAACACAGTTGTTGAAAGTGTAATCACACCTAATTTGAAATTTTATTTCAGAAGCAGCTTATTTTTAGGAAGCAAGATGGGTCAGGCCTTCAGCTGTTGCAAACTGGCACAGTCCCTCAGACATGAGTAGAATATTCATTACATCCACTGAGGATCTGATGCTTTGAGGGACGATGGGAGAAAGTACCGCTGTGATGGCTTGGAAGGCTAAATCCCATGCCAATGAGGTGAAGGAGACTGTGCTGCATGGACTCGTACCCTGTTTCCCATTACAGAAACCCAGCAGGCAGACAGAGCCCCTGCTGCGGAGAACTCCCACTCCTCTCCCTGATCAGCTGAACAGGGTAGCATGGAGGACAGGGGGCAATGGCAAGATGTTCCTGCCCATCACAACAGGCGCCACAGGCACATCTGCCCGACAACTACAACACCTTCCGAAGTCCCACTGCACAACAGATACACTGTTCTGCAAGGGGAACTGAACAACAGTGAAGATGATAATACTCCCAGGTTGGAGGTGTTACTGAGGCCTAGTCAGACCACCCCCCGAATCAAAACTGCCTCAGTAAAAAACAAAAGACGGGTCATTGTAACAGGGGACTCAATTCTGAGGGGGACAGAAGGCCCAATATGTAGACCGGAACCACTATATAGGGAGGTTTGCTGCCTCCCTGGGGCCCGGATTAGTGATGTTAAGAGGAGGCTTCCATCCCTGGTGCGGCAATCGGATTATTATCCCCTTTTAGTTTTTCAGGTAGGCAGTGATGATATAGTAAGTAGGACGCCAAGGGCAATGAAGAAGGATTTCAGGGCCTTGGGACGACTGGTTAGGGGATCGGGAGCCCAAGTCTTGTTTTCTTCTATCCCTCCTGTTGCGGGGAATGATGAGGGGGTTAACAGGAAGAGCCAGCAGGTCAATGACTGGCTCTGAACCTGGTGCTACCAGCAGGGTTTTGGGTTCTTTGATCATGGCCTGATTTACAGAACACCAGGCCTGCTGGCAGCAGATGGGAATAGCCTGTCTCACAGGGGGAAAAGGGTTCTTGGAGTAGAGTTAGCAGGGCTCGTTGAGAGAGCTTTAAACTAGATTTGAAGGGGGATGGGCGTGTAACTGGGCTCGCTAGAGAGGTGCCTGGGGGTAGTAGCTCAGCACTTGTGGGGCAGAGTGCTAGTCTTTTTGAGGATTGGAAGGCCCATCACCCCTCAAGGGCAAAAACTATACACTCATTGGCTTTTCTGAAATGCTTATACACTAATGCGCACAGCATGGGGAATAAACAAGAGGAGTTAGAGATCTGCGTGCGGTCACAGGACCATGATCTCATTGCAATTACTGAGACGTGGTGGGATAGCTCACATGACTGGAACACTGTCATGGAGGGCTACGTTCTCTTTAGGAAAGATAGGCCAGCAAGGTGAAGTCGCTCTTTATGTGAGAGAGGAACTGGAATGTATCAAGCTCTCCCTGGGAGCAGACAAAGAGCAAGTTGAGAGCTTGTGGGTAAGGATTAAGGGGCAGGGTAATATGAGAGACACTGTTGTGAGTGTCTATTACAGGCCACCTGATCAGGATGGGGAAGTTGATGAGGCCTTCTACAGACAGGTGAGAATTGCCTCACAATCACAGGCTTTGGTTCTCATGGGGAACTTCAACTACCCTGATATCTGCTGGGAAGGCCACACAGCTGGGCATGTACAGTCCAGGAGGTTCCTCCAGTGCATTGATGATAACTTTTTGACTCAGGTGGTGGAGGAACCTACAAAGAGAGGTGTACTACTGGAACTAGTACTGACAAACAAAGAAGGACTGGTGGAGGATGTTAAGGTTGGGGGCAGGCTAGGCTGCAGTGATCATGAGAAGACAGAGTTCAGGATTAAGTGCAGTATACACAAAATGACAAGTAGGGTCGAAACCTTAAACTTCAGGAGAGCTAACTTTGATCGCTTCAAGGAATTGCTTGGACAAATCCCATGGGAGAGGGCTCTAGAGGGTAAGGGGGCTCAAGAGAGCTGGCTGCTATTTAAGCATCACTTCCTCCAAGCTCAGGATCGGTGCATCCTGAAGAGCAAGAAATCAGGCAAGGGAAGAAGGTGACCTGCATGGCTGAGCAGGGACCTTCTGAAAAAGCTCAGGTGGAAGAAGGGAGTCTACAATAGGTGGAAGAAGGGGCTGACCGCTTGGGAAGAGTATCAGAATGCTGTCAGGGTATGCAGGGAGGAAACAAGGAAAGCCAAGGCAGCCTTGGAATTGAACCTGGCAAGGGATGTCAAGGCCAATAGGAAGGGATTCTTTAAGTATATAGGAGGCAAAAGGAAAACTAGGGAAAATGGGGGCCCGCTGTTGAATGAGACGGGGCCATGGTGACAGATGATGCAGAGAAGGTGGAGCTGCTGAATGCCTTCTTTGCTTCTGTCTTCACTGCTCGGGCCAGTCCTCAGGAGACCCAGACTTTGCGGGTAACAGAGAAAGTCTGGAGGAAGCAAGACTCTCCCTTGGTTGATGAGGAACAAGTTAGAGATCAGTTAGACAAACTGGATATCCACAAGTCCATGGGGCCTGATGGGATGCACCCTCGAGTGCTGAGGG
>VUYV01000146.1:2127541-2151723 GCA_008711295.1 Anarhynchus alexandrinus | reverse complement strand
ACTGTGTCCAGTTCTGGGCTCCCTGGTTCAAGAAAGACAGGGATCTGCTGGAGAGGGTCCAGCAAAGGGCTACAAAGATGATTAGGGGATTGGAGCATCTCTCTTATGAGGAAAGACTGAGGGACTTGGGTCTTTTTAGTCTAGAGAAAAGATTGAGGGGGGAATCTTATTAACGCTTACAAATACTTAAAGGCAAGGTGCCAGGGGGATGGGAACAGTCTTTTTTCAGTGGTGCCCAGTGATAGGACAAGAGGGAACAGGCACAAACTTGAACATAGGAAGTTTCATCTTAACATGAGGAGGAACTTCTTTACTTTGAGGGTGGCAGAGCACTGGAACAGGCTGCCCAGAGAGGTGCTGGAGTCTCCCACTCTGGAGGCATTCAAAACCTGCCTGGACGCCATCCTGTGCAACTTGCTGTAGGTGACCCTGCTTTGGAAGGGGGGTTGGACTAGGTGATCTCCAGAGGTCCCTTCCAAGCCTGACCATTCTGTGATTCTGTGATTCTGTGACTACAGACTTCAGAGAGAGAAGGTAACTGAAAAACCTATTGTGCTTTGCTAGTCCCTGGATAGAAGGAATGGTTTGATCCCTTGAAGAGATTTAGAGTTTTTGGAGTTTCTCTGATTTGTATCTGGTTATTTGTGCGTTTGTAAACATTTCAGCAGCTGCGGATGAACAAAATGCAATAGCCCTCTGACCATGTCACCTCTTTCCTAGATACGCCCTTTCTGTTTAGAGCTGCAAAGAGGGTAGTATCACAGTTACTACCTTTAAAGCATGTTCCATCACTGTGGTCTGCTATCTTTGCTGAGAATTATCTGCAGGAACAGATACAAGTCATACTTCTGCTTCCTGTCTTGCAGAAGGTTAAAAGTGAGGTGCAGTGTAACCTGTAACATGAAACCACGTAACAGGCACCCTTAGGTTTTACATATTGGTTTACAACACAGTCTGCAGAGCTTAGAGTAATGCATTTCCCAAGTCGCAGCTGATTTTTTTTTTTAATTCGTAACTTTTTCTTCATGTCCACATTTTGAAGACTCTCACAGAATGCAGCAATTTCAGTGCAACCGTTCTAGACATTGCAACTTGTGACTGCATAATTTTCAAGACTAACAAGCTTTTACATCAACCGTAAACTGCATAGGTTGAGGTTTTACTGTAGGGCAGAGGCAAATATAGCCAATACTGCAGACTTTGATGCCTTCTCATTGCCCCTAACTCATAGAGTATGAGAGTTCACCACAGACTCCCTCCTGCTTGCCTATGTGTTGTGAAAGGAAATCTGGACACAAGGGAACAGTCACATCCTGACTTGCAGCTCTCCGGCTCCTGCCTACACCTGCAGTGTTGATTCAGCTAGAGATATCAACTTGTCAAGGTAAAAATCTCACAGCAAAGAGAATTTTGATCTTTTTCCAGGAGGATGCATAATTTTAGCTGTGCAGTTAGTGTGTTCCCCCAGTTTCACTAGGATGTACTTATTTACTTCTTTGGAGGATCCAGGCTTTAGCGTCCTTCAGCAACACTCCACTGACTTCAGCGTTCCATTTTCATGTTACATACTCCTTTGAGAAAGAGTACTCAAGCAGATGTTTTAAGCACTTGTTTTCCACACAAGATTTAAATCTACAAGCTGATTTTTCTTTAGAAACAGAAGGCATCTGCTTGTCATGTGAACAGTTTCCTCAGTTATTTTGCATTATAAAATGACGTTTGTATCACATAATTGGGCTTGCATTTCCCTAGTGGTAAAAGTCACATGTTGTGTCTTTCTTCTTTACGTCATATTTTCAAGTTGCTTGACAATAATGATTTACCTTTGACAATGCTGCCTTTTGTGATATTTTTATGGGTAAAATGTCCAATTTTTATCATTCCTATATATCGCTTTTTTCTCAGTAAAACTGCTTTTTGGGCTAGACATCCAGAATACTGTTGTAATGGAAATAGTGAGGGCTTACTGTATTGCTTCTGTTTGAAATTGAATTTGATCCTGTTCCTATTTAAATCTGTAACAGAAATCCCCCTGGCATGTGTGAGAACTGTGTTGTCTGGTTGTCTATTCTGTAGACTGTATCATACCATACTTCAAGACTACTGCGTTATCTTAAATATTTTTTTCCTGATTTGTAATTATGAACAAACTTTTTGCTCCAGAGGAACTGTCTTAATCTCTGCTACCACAAGTTATCAGCTGTTGTTATCATGAAATCAAAAAATATGTATAAACACATTGTGAACAAAGACTCCTACTTCAGAGAGAAAAATGCTTTTTTCACTGTTATTCATGAGGCATTTTTATGCTAAGAATGGAAATCATTACCAGGATAAGAGAGCGTATGGGAATCTGATTCTATTTAGACTGCTGGTGATTTTCCACCAAATTACTTCTACTGATTTCTGGAGACACATGTAAGAAACATGTGCCAGACAACTACTTTGGCATAAAGATCCCATTAATCCCTGTGCCATAACCTATGTTGGTTATCACCGATGTCCTGCTGATCTTTACAACAAAAGAAAGTGAACGTTGTTGATGTGCAAGATCAATTTCTCCACAGTGCACAGGCTGTATTATGCGCTTATCTCACTTGTATCTTGGGTGACTTTTTACATACATTTCCACTGCCCACGGACATCTGAATGTCATAAATGAAGGTAGTGTTATAAGGAGGTTTGGTGCCTGTTTGTTGTCAGTGCTGCTGATCTTGTGCTTCCCAGGATGTGCCATGAAGTTGCAATTGTACCACTTCCTCACAACTCACAGCCCAGCTCTATCCGCTCCAGCTTTGGCCACAGCTGTCTATACCCAGCCAGAGGCAACTCTTTAATGAGAGTTGAACAGAATTCAGAAATCAAGTTTCCTGCAAAAATATGTGTGCTTGCACTTCATTAGAGGTAATCCAACTTTCTAACAAAGAGGCCCTTTCATTGGAGGAAAAATTTTCTTCCGGAATTCATAAAGTATATGTTGGTCCCACATTTTGTTGGATCCTCTTATGCCTGGGTCTTGACTACCTGCCTGTGTTTTCCAATGACTCAGCTTCTTTTTCAAACTGGAGTGATTCTATCATTTTTCTGAGGTAAAAACAGTGAAATTATCAAACTATATTTTTGTCTTTTACCCATTTATAGAACATGTTCAGAGCCTCTTTCCAGGATAAGGAGGGCTTCGCAAGTAGTTGTGACTGAATCAGTAGGTTGGTAAAAGAACAGGAGTCTGACTGAAGATAGAGCCCTGAAAAGCTGTTTTGAAGTTGTCTGGCATACATCCTTGGCAGCAAAACTCTTCACAGGCTTGGAGATGCCTAAATCCCAACTCAGCAGTGTCTCTTCCGCACTTCTCAGGTAAATATGTTGTGTCTTTTCTCCCCATCTGTACATCAAAGCTTGACACCTCACTGGAGAGTTGGAGATCTGTCACAATTTAAATTAATGATTTGATGGTCAAACCATTTCTAATTCCTGGTCAGGAGAAAAATTTTCTCTTTTAGCTTTGATTGTAAAAACGTAGATGTCACATTTGCCTGACAGGAATAGAGAAATAGGAACCAATTATATGTGTTCTTAAATAGTTTATATATTCAAAGGCATTAGAATGTCTAATTAGAATTACACTTTCCAAGTCTTTGAGTATTTCCCCTTGTTTGCAAGTTCACAATCTGACTCTGTAAAGCTAAGGTCTCAGTGGGTGAAAATCCCTAAGTTTCCATGACCGAAATGACAGTTGGCATCAGATGGGCAGATTCATACATATGAATTATATATTCAAAGGCACTAGAAGCAGATACTGTCTGAAAAATATGCTGTTAATTTCAGAAGGTGCAGTCAGTTAGAAGAGACTTAACTGAAAAGTAAAATTGCTGAAAAGGAAATTGGTTCTGTTTTAAATCAAACCAGGACATTCCACCCCTTATTCCATACCATTTGCATCACGCTCGGATCACTGCTGCTTTTTTAAATCTTCAAATATATATACAGATCACTGATTTATGATTTATCTTTAGACACAAAAGTTTGTTAGTTTCATTTAGTTCATAATTGCAGGATTCCATCTATCATAGCAGTTTTTCAGGGCAGGAAAGATGGTATGAAATTGATTGTGTTTCGTGCCAACGGGCAGCATGTCTGCCTCAAAGAGTTTGCTGGATGCCACTTGATGAATCTAGCTCAGGTTTCATCACCACTATGTCATCCTGAAAAACACTTATTGAACACTGTTAGTATTATGTAGCAATTAACATCATACAGCTCAGAATTGAGTATTCTCACTCAGGGTTAAATTTCCTTGAGGTACACATTGAACTCCTCCATTCTTCTGATCCCCCACCAAGTATGTCCTAGTCCTTGAGTGAAAAAAGTCCCACGAATGGGTTTGCCTTTGTCCAAAGTAGGAAAAACCCAAACAGTTTTCCCCAACATATTCCTTTCATGCACCACAGGGACATTTTTTCTGGGTCCTTAAAATACTCTCTCTGGAGGTAGTCTATGCAAAGGATGCACGGAGCATCTGGGCCAGTCACAATGCAGTGCTTCTCCCATTTATTCCCAGTTAGGCTCACTTTGGCCTCCAATATAGTCAGTTCTTAAGACACCCCACCACCACTCCAGAAATAGTGACGGATTCTGCCCCTTTATGATTCAACGGCAATAGGGTACACTGTGCACCAGTGTCCACCAGGGCTTTATACTTTTATGGCTCTAACATGCCAGGACATCAAATCCACACAGTCAAATAAACTCGGTTGTCCCTCTCCTCCTCCTGGCTGGAGGCAGGGCCCCTGTAATATTGACTATAATAACTATATTATACCTGTAAACATCAGACATTATCTGCTAGAAGCAGACACTGTCTGAAAAATATGCTGTTAATTTCAGAGGGTGCAGTTAGTTAGAAAAGACTTAACTGAAAGGTAAAATTACTGAAAAGGAAGTTGTTTCTGTTTTACCTCAAACCAGGACATTGCATGTTGATAAACTGAAGTGAGGAATGGGTGAATTTACTTAATTAGAGCAGCAAGAGAGTTTCTCCTTTTCTTCATGTTTGGTCAACCTGTCAAAACCTAACACCTACACTCCTACCTGCCTTGACAGAAGACTGGATGCCAGGTTACATTTGCCTGGCATGTTTGCCTATCATATCATGAACGTTTTTCGAAATTAAGGAGACAAAACTGAGACTTGATAGAACTTGTAACCAGATTAACATAGCCAAATGCCTTTTCTTTTATTCCTCCAACCCTGGCATGAGATGCACTCTGGTCCTTCTCAAACAGCTGCCTCATGTAATAGAACATTTACAGTGACCTTTCACTGTAATTAACAGTTATTACTCCTGTAACCAACAGTTTAGAAGTGCAAGCTTTTCCCAGACTTGTAATATGCACACAAGCATTGCTCTCTGCAGTACTTATGAGAAGTAGGGAAACAAGGTCAGCCTCGTTAGTGAATAAGGGCAGTACTCGGAAATTCCAGAGGAAAAGCAGAAGCAAGTTATCTCAGTGGGTATCATGGGAGGTAGTATTCACAGCAATTTTTTCTTCTCTAAATAGAAAAGGAAATTCAGAATTTCAAACTGAAAAAAAAAATTCTGAAAAAGCAAAAAGGAGCCCTTTAATTTTATGCTGTCATGTAATATAGTTGAGTATACTTTTGTCTTCACTGTCTGGCCTTCATTGCCCTTGTGCTTTTTTCTTTTACATTCATTTATTCAAAAGAAAAAGAAAAACATTTCAATTCCACAGACATAAATACTCTCACATTTTCATTAAGCCCTGTGAATTTACTTGAAATATGTAAACAGGAAGAAGATCAGATGTCAAGAGAACTCGGGAGCTGAAAAGACGAAATTCAGATGTGAAGGTTTTCAGGTGAGTGCCACATCCTTTAGCCCACTCCCTCTTGAGAAAATGATGTGTCAAAGCAGAAGTCTAGCTCCAGAGCCTCTTAGACTATCTGTGCCAAGATCCAGGGTGAATTTGAAGGGTGGTTCAATCTCCAATGCTTTTCTTTAATGCTCCTTGTTGGGAATTTGACAGTTATGAGAAGTATTTTCTCTCAGGCAGTTAACAGCAATGGAAGTTTTTGGGAGGTAAATATCTTCAGCAGTTAAGATCACAAGGTGCTTTGTCATCTTAAGTACCTTAACAGAGGTTCAATAGACAACTGTGGGGAAATGTGGGATCAAAAATGCAAATTTGCATGTATTTCAGCAGTGGCAACAGCTGGTGAAGGTAACTGGATGTCCCTCTCAACATAACTTCCTGTTGCCTCTCTTTAATTTTTGTACAGTAGTTGTGATCACTGGTCGTTCCATTTGCTCCCTCTTTGAAGCTGATTTTAATCTTCATTGCCTCCCATTAAGACAGGTCAGGTAAGTTATATCCCGTACCCTGCNTTAACATCATACAGCTCAGAATTGAGTATTCTCACTCAGGGTTAAATTTCCTTGAGGTACACATTGAACTCCTCCATTCTTCTGATCCCCCACCAAGTATGTCCTAGTCCTTGAGTGAAAAAAGTCCCACGAATGGGTTTGCCTTTGTCCAAAGTAGGAAAAACCCAAACAGTTTTCCCCAACATATTCCTTTCATGCACCACAGGGACATTTTTTCTGGGTCCTTAAAATACTCTCTCTGGAGGTAGTCTATGCAAAGGATGCACGGAGCATCTGGGCCAGTCACAATGCAGTGCTTCTCCCATTTATTCCCAGTTAGGCTCACTTTGGCCTCCAATATAGTCAGTTCTTAAGACACCCCACCACCACTCCAGAAATAGTGACGGATTCTGCCCCTTTATGATTCAACGGCAATAGGGTACACTGTGCACCAGTGTCCACCAGGGCTTTATACTTTTATGGCTCTAACATGCCAGGACATCAAATCCACACAGTCAAATAAACCCGGTTGTCCCTCTCCTCCTCCTGGCTGGAGGCAGGGCCCCTGTAATATTGACTATAATAACTATATTATACCTGTAAACATCAGACATTATCTGCTAGAAGCAGACACTGTCTGAAAAATATGCTGTTAATTTCAGAGGGTGCAGTTAGTTAGAAAAGACTTAACTGAAAGGTAAAATTACTGAAAAGGAAGTTGTTTCTGTTTTACCTCAAACCAGGACATTGCATGTTGATAAACTGAAGTGAGGAATGGGTGAATTTACTTAATTAGAGCAGCAAGAGAGTTTCTCCTTTTCTTCATGTTTGGTCAACCTGTCAAAACCTAACACCTACACTCCTACCTGCCTTGACAGAAGACTGGATGCCAGGTTACATTTGCCTGGCATGTTTGCCTATCATATCATGAACGTTTTTCGAAATTAAGGAGACAAAACTGAGACTTGATAGAACTTGTAACCAGATTAACATAGCCAAATGCCTTTTCTTTTATTCCTCCAACCCTGGCATGAGATGCACTCTGGTCCTTCTCAAACAGCTGCCTCATGTAATAGAACATTTACAGTGACCTTTCACTGTAATTAACAGTTATTACTCCTGTAACCAACAGTTTAGAAGTGCAAGCTTTTCCCAGACTTGTAATATGCACACAAGCATTGCTCTCTGCAGTACTTATGAGAAGTAGGGAAACAAGGTCAGCCTCGTTAGTGAATAAGGGCAGTACTCGGAAATTCCAGAGGAAAAGCAGAAGCAAGTTATCTCAGTGGGTATCATGGGAGGTAGTATTCACAGCAATTTTTTCTTCTCTAAATAGAAAAGGAAATTCAGAATTTCAAACTGAAAAAAAAAAATTCTGAAAAAGCAAAAAGGAGCCCTTTAATTTTATGCTGTCATGTAATATAGTTGAGTATACTTTTGTCTTCACTGTCTGGCCTTCATTGCCCTTGTGCTTTTTTCTTTTACATTCATTTATTCAAAAGAAAAAGAAAAACATTTCAATTCCACAGACATAAATACTCTCACATTTTCATTAAGCCCTGTGAATTTACTTGAAATATGTAAACAGGAAGAAGATCAGATGTCAAGAGAACTCGGGAGCTGAAAAGACGAAATTCAGATGTGAAGGTTTTCAGGTGAGTGCCACATCCTTTAGCCCACTCCCTCTTGAGAAAATGATGTGTCAAAGCAGAAGTCTAGCTCCAGAGCCTCTTAGACTATCTGTGCCAAGATCCAGGGTGAATTTGAAGGGTGGTTCAATCTCCAATGCTTTTCTTTAATGCTCCTTGTTGGGAATTTGACAGTTATGAGAAGTATTTTCTCTCAGGCAGTTAACAGCAATGGAAGTTTTTGGGAGGTAAATATCTTCAGCAGTTAAGATCACAAGGTGCTTTGTCATCTTAAGTACCTTAACAGAGGTTCAATAGACAACTGTGGGGAAATGTGGGATCAAAAATGCAAATTTGCATGTATTTCAGCAGTGGCAACAGCTGGTGAAGGTAACTGGATGTCCCTCTCAACATAACTTCCTGTTGCCTCTCTTTAATTTTTGTACAGTAGTTGTGATCACTGGTCGTTCCATTTGCTCCCTCTTTGAAGCTGATTTTAATCTTCATTGCCTCCCATTAAGACAGGTCAGGTAAGTTATATCCCGTACCCTGCCTTACTACAATGTTGCCTGCTCAGATTGCTTAAAGCAGCATCTGTGACCCTTTACTTTGTGAAAAAAGTAGTATGAAGTTTAACTATGGAGGTGAAAAGAGTTCCTACCTTCTGCCTCAGAAACACCTGAAAACAAAGCAGTCAATGAGATTCCTTTGTCTGCTGTACAAATTCACTTTTTTCAAGCACTGTGGGACTGTTACAGTTGTATAGGCAGACCTGCAGTGTAACATAGGCTCTAGAGGCTCATCAAATGATTTTCATGCCAGCCCACAATACATGTTCAAGCTATGCAAATCTCTTGGAAAGAGTCAATCTTGAGCATTTAGAGCAAAGGAAGCTAGAAGGCACTAAAATTAACTATTTATAAAACACTAACATACAATAAACAGAATGTATCTAGATTCAGTAAAGACACAGAGGGGAAGGAGGATTTAGTTCATGTTCATATAGGTCTGGTTCCATTAAAGCCTGTGGGAAACATCCAAATGTACAAAAAACCTGAGAATATGACCTTATTATATGGTATAGTGATTAAGGAGCTTTAGAATGGATGGCAGGACCAAGTCTTTTTACCATTCAATATCTGGCTATCTGCATTGGAGCATTTATACTACAGAAGTTAAATTGATTATGCTTTTTTGTTTACCTTTTAAGTAGATTCTGTTTCTAGAAGGAAATTCAATAAATCTTCATTAATTTACTTTCATTACAGAAATGCAAGCTATGTATAAATGCTAAATTAGTGGAGGGAGGAGGCTAGTGGGCTGGCTGGGATTTTATAACCGCAGTTATCACAGAGAAGCAGTGATGTCCAGCCCAATGGAAACAGCCGACACCGAATCCAAGTTCCTATAAATTTGTTCTCCTTTCCTTAAAATGTACATTGTGTTCTGCACCAGAATGACCACCTATTTAAAAAACGATATGACTGCTTCAATGTGCTGATCATTTCCACATTTTAACAAATTCATTTTACTGGTATCAATAAAAAGCTACTGTTTGTTTGATTAATACTGAATATTTCAGGATGTCATAAAACTCAATTTAAATATAAAACATAACTTCACACAAATTTATTAAAAGTGGGAAATGTTGCCCATAAGTGATAAAGCGCTCCACACTGTTCCCCTGTATCCTCTTCAATGAAGGAAATATCAGATTAGGATAGCCCTGAAAAAACAGGACTGGCTGATCAAAAGATTTTATAGGTCAACTTATTTCATCTCAGGTTTTAGGGTATTTTTGTTGCAGAATCAACAGCTACTGGTTCTTAGTTACATTTAGGTCTTCCCAGGCATACACAGCAGTGTGTAAGTGTCTTAAAATCACAGTCAGCACCTTTCTTGTGCAGAAATTTATCCAAAGGTCTTTTTGTCATGCATATCCTCTATTTGCAAGAGATCAAAGGGATGTCTTGAAAGACCCCAAAAGATAGCAGCTCATGAGCTGTATAACTGTAGCAATTAATGTTTTACTGCAATTTTTTTTTTCTTAGTCTTTCCCACAGCAGTTGCCTATCCACCACTGACAAATCTTTTTAGGGCTGATTCTGGATTCCTCTCTGTCTTCCTCTCCATCTCTTAGACAAATTATGATTCTTCCATGGCCACAGGTCCTTGGCCATGGGAAATTACAAACTGTTAATGAAAGAGCTCTGCTCTACTATACCTTTCACTGGGATGATGGTATTTTCCTGTCTTTACTGAAAACTGACTGTAGCTTTCTGTTCACAAGGCAACACAGAGATTTCATTATGATGGATTTGGTAGAGGCAGTCAAACATTTTTTCAAAGAGCAGTTCCCCCAAAGGTCCAGCCTGTCAAAATTAAATTTTTTCTTTTTATACCTTGTTTTTGATAGATTTTTATTATATTTATTTTAAGGGAAAATCTTGACCTTGTCCAATGGGCTTCAAGTATTAGTAACCATTTTTGGTTACCTTTCCTACCCAAAGCAAATGCCCTCTGTATCTGCTACATGTTGTTGACAGAGTGGTTCAGCTTCTCTTCAAAGATCTAAAGCCTTAGAAATTTCTAGAAAGTCAGCTTCAGTTCTTTCCATGATCTAATCCTTTCATTCAAAAGACAGTAAGTTTGTAACAGCTGCTAAAGCATTTCAGGAAAATAGCTATTTCTACTGTGTTTTATTATATCTGATGCATCCACACAGCCACCCAAGAATGATTGCATTAGCAGGAATAACAGTAATAGAGTTATAATCTGTGTTTGGATGGCAATTACATCATTTTTAAACAATTCCAGAAATTTCGTTTAATGTAATTTCTGCAGCATAAATTGGGGGCAAACGTAGAGGACTGGATGGCCATTCTACATCTGGTTTCTGTTACCGAGAAGATGACAGACACCTTTTGCTCAGATCATCTGCAAAGAAAAAGGTTGGGTTTTTTTTTCCTTTTAAGACAGACCGCTTTTGCTTTCAGCATCTCAGGCTTGAAGTAACACAAGGCACATGTTACTTCCAGATAAGTGTAGGAATGATATTTTTAAAATTGTTCTGTGTAGCACTTAGCTGTATACTTGACATATGAGGGCTACACTTTTGAGAAACAGTGTGTCTCATTTTAAATACTTGGTGTGCATTAAGGGATTGATGTAAAGCCTGCTGTAATTGGTGTGTGTCTCCCTGACTTTACTAGCATGTATTGGATCCTCAGCCCTTTCTGAGATTTGCTAGTAGAAAGATTCTGTGACAATATCAATAATTTGTCTGCCTTTTCACTTAAAACATTCTAACTGGGTTAAAATACTTTCTTAATGGATGCCCAGAGTTAAGGAAGACTACAGAACTCTTCAAAAGTATCCTAAATAAGAAAGAAACAAGGGAAGCACCTTGTGTTATTTGTCACCATGATGATCTTTACCAACTGTTTTTTGTCTGAAGTCCAAATTACGTTGATGAAGGTACTCCGAGGCTTTGTTGACCTGCAGCAGTGACCCAGAGGACAAAGCTGTTGTCACATGCCAGCTCTTGCCAGCAGAATGAGACCTCCAGATGCCAATGTTGACTGAAACTTCCGAAGTTGGGCATGCACTGAAGCTGATGTTTGGGGCTGAAGTACACAAAGAGATTAAAAGATTATTGGGCCTTCCTGCAAAGAACTGTCAAACAATCTAACAGTCTCTGAAGACAGAGAAGAAAATCTCCATGCTGGGTAATAAACTCCATAAATGCATGGATTCTGTTAGATTTGAGGCCAAATTCAGAGAAAGCCACATCTGGTCCGTGGACAGTCAAATGGATATGCTAAAAAATTATAATTATTCTATTAATAAATTTATGAAACAGAAATCCCATCCCTCCTTCAACTGGTTTTCAAGGTCTGAAATAGAGTTAGTACCAGATGTACTTTTGTCAGTGAATTACAAAGATATTTTTTTTCGCTTTTTATCAAGGAGTCTTTCAGGATACCTAATTTATTTTTTTACAGTGTAATAATATCCCCTCTTGCAGATGTAGTAAATATTAGGGCAAAAGACATGAGCTATATGATACCTCTCCACACTTTGAGACACGTTGCAATTAGCGACAGCTTCGGCATTTGTATGATAGAGCTTGTTTGGGGGGTCCTTGAAGCTGTATGCCAGTGACCATCTACACCCACCTACAGCTGTGGTGTCACTTACACCACAACACTTAAATTCTTTATACAGCCTGCTCTTTGGTATTTGATTTAGTCCTTGTGATAGGAGGTTGACATTGCTAGTTTTGGAGGCTGAAAGTCTGCTTCTTCCTAGAAATAATGAGAAGGCAGCCAGTATTTCCTCCTGCAGAACAAGTGATGGTAGAGGCAAGCTTTCCCAGCTATGTCAGTCTTGTAGCTTAACCTCCATCCAGATGGGTTAATTAGTAAGTGGCATGTGCCTCAGCCCTTTCCACAGAGACAATCCACAGGATGTTCACTATTGTCAGGGATGATAAGTTTTGCTGCACTGTATTCCTAAAGTGAGTAGTAAATATATTTGAATGTCAGAAGCCCTCCTTCAAAGTAGGGTTAGCTATTTACAGGCGAAGAAGAGCTAAGAACTAAAAAAAATGAGGGTAGGCAGGAGGAATGCTATCCAGAGATGAAGAAATGTTTTTGTGGCTCTCAGTGTCAGTTCAGTAAAGTGGAGACAAGCAGAACAGGTTTAAGACACATTAGGAAAAAGTATTTTAATATTTTTTTTTGGCAGCAACACCTGTTTCTATTCTGTCTCATAGGAAAAATAGCAACTGTCTACACGACAGTATCTAAAACACTCAAAAAGGCAGAATTACTATTGCAACACCCTATGCCCCAAAAACCACTATGTCCTATTGCAGAAAGAAAGTGTAATTTTTTTTGCAGATAGTCTTCAGACAAGTTTCTGACTTTAAATATTTAATTTGACTGTTGTTAGACTAATGTGGACAAAGCACGGCACCATCTCCCAGATGGAAATCTCTTTAGTAATTTGGTTTAGTACAGGAAATTCCGTGCTTCTTATTAAGAAGAACAAGCTCCTTTATCACTGTCTTATTTGGATTATAAGTCTTCTCTTTCCAATCTGTCTTTTCAGAAACAGCACTATTATGGTCTGCTGTTACACCAGCTTGGGCTATAATGATCTCATATCCCAAGCAATGTTAGACCTTCTCTGGGACTAGTTGGGTGAATTCCAAGAAAAATTAAGGTGCTACAGGAGCTGATTCTGATGCTTTCAATACATGACCTTTGGCTGCTCTTGAATTGTGCCAATAACCCATTCTGGTGGTACTGATATCCTCTTCTAAATCAGAAGTAAAATTTGGATTTTGATCTTAAGAGCTAATGAGGGACTCCATTACCTAGTTTTGACCTGACTTTTTGGCCTCCATGTTTTCCAGCACCCCACCAGGGTCTTTGCACCCAGCCTACAGCATTTTACTTGCAGCCTGCAGTACTGGAGGCTTTATATTTTAGCACAAGTGCACACAAATCTGTTTCATAGAACTCAGTCTTTGTGCTGTAGAGCATCAGTCAGCTTCATTGTAATGAAATGGGACTGGATGATAGATCGTTTGTTTCACTAAAAAGAAAAACAAAATGTAAATCTATGCATCATGTTTATTTTGGTGTTACAGAAAAAATACTTTCATAGTGTTTATAAAATAAATTCCTATAAAAATATAGTGATATTTAGGAAGGAGCATTATTAAATTTTTGGCCAATAGTGGCTGGGAAATAATTTTTGTCTTAAAACAAAGCCCTTTCCAGAAGTATTACTACTACAGTTATGATACCTGACCTTCCAAAATACCAAAGGAGTGCTGTGATGTTCTGAACACAGAAAAATTTGTCTGCTTGTTTCAAACAGGAAGGTGTTCTTGATGCAAGTCTTCTGGTAGCCTGCTTTTACAGCACTTCAGTTCACACTGTGGAGTGGCCTTGGAGCACATCAACTAGATTCCTTCTGATGAAGCTAAGTAAGAAGAGATGCTTCAATCGCAAGCGGTCATTTGGTCTTTGGGACCCCTCTGAAGCTAGTCCAAGAGTGGAGAATGCCCTGTCCTCAAATGCAACACATTAAAAACTGCACAGTGAGGATGCCAGGTTCTCAACATCAGCTGTTACACTGTTCAGATCTGCAGATCTGCTCCTGCTGGTCTGCTCAATCTGCTAAGGTAGATGTAGGCTAGGGCACCACTTTGTAATTGACAGCATGGGCTTGCTATGAGCTCTCTGTGTGCTGTGAGCCCTGTAATAGGGCATCATTATTGAAGCAAATTGCTTCCGCACTCGGTTCTGCAAGGCGTGCTTTCCATCTGAAAGAGAGGGAAATTGTTTCTGAAATGTTGAGGTTAACAGACAATTTCTTCCTGTGCTGTGATGTTTTTCAAATACCAGCTGCACCATACTTCAGCATGATCCTGATTATAGTGTTTAAAGCCACCTCTCTAAATATCTAGTTATAGACAATTCACATTTATTTATTCAGAAGACAAGATGAGGTGAGAACATTCTACTTATTGAGGTATTATTGCCTGTTGATCTTATATGTTACTGCTGGTCTCAATGAACTTTACTAACTTTTACAAAGTTCTTTCCTGTTTGACTCCACTCTTTGGACCAGTCTGAGAAATATTCGGGATTCTACCCTTCTGTGAATCCTCAGACCTGTATCTTGATTTGAAGCTCTCCAGTGTTTGTGAAGGCTAACATCAATGCTAGTTTTAATTGCTATAAAACATACGTTATTAAATGATTATTTTAATTACATATTCTGATAGCATCAAAAGCACTTGCAAGACAACATTGACTTATCAACTGTCTCTTTTGAAAGTGTTCACATGTGAAAAAAGGAAAGTGTACCTGCATTGAATCTGCAACTTCAATTTTACTTTCTAAAGAGCTTTGTGGAGATCCTAAAAGCATTCAAAGTCTAGACTAATCGTGACTGTCAATTATATTTATGGATTTTGAAAGTTTAGCGCTGTCTTCATTAAAATACTACTATGACTGAAAAATTTTCCACTACATTTTGAATAAGTTGTGTTGGTGCTTCTCAGTAAAGAAATAAGTTGCTTCTACTTTATTTCCCAGTTATTACTAAACAAGAAATATAACATATTTGAGGAGTGTTTTGAATTTATTTTTTTTTTCAGTCAGCCATAATTTGGCCAAAGCATATGTAAGTCAATTCCATAAAATATTTCTGGCAGATAATACCATCTTTGTTCAGGATAAAGTATGCTGTTACTAATGGCAGGGGGAGTATTTCCAGTGCATCACCACGGCTTAACATGGTATCAATTTTTGCATACCCTGACAGCTTACCTTCCCCTCTCCCTCAGCAACCCAAAGGAAGTTGGAAAGTGTGAGGGATTTGTATGTTTTTAGAAGAAATTGTGGCTGTAGTTACCTCCTTTTTTGTAAAACAAAAGTTGGAAGCTTGAAAAAAAAAAACAAAAACCCAACACGTGAGCAATTAGTTTGCCTTGTACCATGGCTTTGACATTAGGTATTTGACAAACTGTTGCAACAACTGTTGCAGAACAAGGCACCGCCGTTAACACAACTTCCATCCAAAGGAATATTTGGAGTTTATTTTTCTGAAGGCAATTTGGTCTTACAAATCTCTGAAGGGAAAGAGAATAGAAATTCCCTTCTGTTTTGCAAACAGGAGGTCTAAAGATAAACTTGTCTCATGAACCACAAAAGTTAAATTAAAAACCAGATGGCTAGAAATTGCCCTCTACCTGTCTGAGGAAACCACAGAAGTGAGGGATGCCTTTCTGAATGACCCCTTCTCTTCTTTACCCGCACGAGAACATCATATCCACTGAACCTCTAACTTTACCAGTGAAATAAATGGGACTATTACTGTTCTGAAAGAGGACTTTTCAACACAGTAATGTAGAGGAAAACCCTCCCCCAACACTTTAAACCTATTGGTATAGAAAACATTCTCTGTTTGTATGACCCAGTGCTGTTCACTGAAAAAGCTTTTTCTCTTTCTTTTTGCAGTTATTTTTCCTTCTCTTTTTTATATTCCTTTTTATTTGTCTTTTCTTTTTCTTTGTTTCATATCCTCTTTTTCTTTTCATTCTTCTTTTTCTTTGCACATGCAAAAATCCATGCACAAAATCAGGTTACAACAGCATTACCAAGATTAAAAAATCTAGACCACCTAAAGTAGGCAATGCCAGACTTAGAGGTACATGCAAAACTGATTTGTGTGTTTGTGCACGTGTACTATGATACAGTCAATAAATGTATCACTGAGTTCCATTGTTTACCTTGGGTACCTGCCAATACATGGACAGAAGTTGCTCACTCATGGAGCAGTAAAGTACTTTTCTGGCCACCTTCATTATACAGGGCCAAAATCCCTGCCTTATTTACTGCACATCAGTTCCCCTTCAGAGCAGGGTTGGAATTATTTCACCAGNAGTAGCCATCAGTAGAGTTTGCAAAACTTCATTGTTATTATTATTAGTGATAGTGATAGCTTTTTGGCAGATATAAAAGCAAATGTAGAGATTCATGTTACAAATTTTTATTTTGGGCACCCAGTTAGGAACACTGAAGACCTGATTTTTCAAGGGAATATGTAATAACCATTCATATATTCAAAGCACAGCTTCCAGAGGATTTAATGTAATTTGGAAAATTTTCCACATCTTAAATTGAAATTACTTCAGTTAGATACTCAGCCAATAAGGATCTCAGTTAGCAACTACATGAAGTAAGTTTGATTTACACATCCTTGACTCCTTGCAGTTCCTTTGGTAGAGGCCAAAGCAGAATATAATTTTTCAAATAATCTATAAAATTATATAGTGTTTTCTCTTCATGCACTTCTCTACATCATTATTTTCATAAATTCGAGATTCGTACAGTCAAGTCATCCTCATTGTATAACTCTGACTTGTGTCCAGCATTGTTCCAGGCCTCAACAAACAAAAAAATCCCTCCTTATCCTAAGACTGGCTTATTATCAATAGGTAGGGAAATTCTTGACAAGCTGATGATATGCAAACAACTTCTTGTTTTTCCAGTAAGGACTATAAGAGGCACATACAAGAAATTTTTGTTTGCTTGCCTCAAACAGGGCCATTTGCAGGTCTACAGAGAAGGTAGTTTTTAACAGGGGAAGAATGGTTTTTTCCCCCCTCTAATTCTCCAAAATTGCAGAAAATTTTCAGGAAAGTTTAGTCTGAGGAG
Organism: Anarhynchus alexandrinus; assembly: GCA_008711295.1. Classification (NCBI taxonomy): domain Eukaryota; kingdom Metazoa; phylum Chordata; class Aves; order Charadriiformes; family Charadriidae; genus Anarhynchus; species Anarhynchus alexandrinus. Next base: position 2,134,471 of record VUYV01000146.1, on the reverse strand, counting down.
GTATAAAATATAAAAATTATCATACCAAAAATTTAAACCTTGGTAAAAATTAAAGGCAACTTGTAAAAAAGTATCAGCAGTCTTGACACTTAAGCCATGGTGTTAAATCAGCATGATGAATATACTGTTTACAAGGGAGATGGTGATAGCTGTATCCTGACTAACATGGGATGAAAGACCTTTTCACTTCCAAGAGGTAATTATCTAACTGTATTAACAAGTGCTTGTTTTGTTTCATAAAAAAATTGAACTGCATTCAAGATAAACTCAAAAAGTCTAAGAAATAGGCTTAGCAGTTGTATGACAGAGAAAGGAGTTGAAAGAAGTTGACAAAGCCTGAAACAGAAAAAAACTTTCTTAACACATATCTTTCAGTTCTGTTGTCAGACTAATTGCTGTGTTTTCATGGATATAAGCCATATGTTAAAAACAAACAGTTTTTCATCAATGGTAAGCAAGGTTATAAACATGCATGATATGTGCAAAGGGGAGTGTACTCAAGACCCTCTCTTGCACAGGAGTACTCATATACGTCCTGGATTTCGGTCCTCTGTAAATCCACCATTTGCCCTGTCTTCAACTCTCCTTTGCCTCCACTTCACCAATCTTCTTGGATTGCTGGGGAGGCATCTCCACCCACAGCTGCCTCATCCAGGAAAGCCTTACAGCTGCAACAGGTTATATATATGTGTGACTAATTATTTTCAAGAAATGATATTTTAAAGGGCTACAAGTTATCCATGTGAAGATATATTAAGTACGTAAACTTGAATATTAGCTGAAACAATAAATTATCCTTATAGGTCACTCCAACCAGCAGCCACTTCTGGTACCTGACAGAGGAGAAAAGATTATCCACCAGTCCATTAGGCAATTTACTTTTTAGGGCTATGTAAGTCTGAAGAGAACTGAATCTGCAGGCATAGCTAAGGAAATATAGTCACAGCAAAAGTAAATATTACATAGGTTCTTTGTGCAAATTAGTGCAATCAATTATGGATTTAAAGTAAGGGAGGTAGACTTTTGTATTTATTTTTGGAAATGTGCATAAAATCCAGATCTGCCAGTGACTGTCTTATAACAGTAATCTCTCTGTATGTTGTATGCAATATAGACAAAGGATATTTCTCTGCCAGTGGCAAGCAAAGACTTTTTTTTTAATTAAACAACAACACACCCCAATATCATGTGTGTTCTTGAAATGACTGTAGTAATTAATATTAAATTTAAAACTTAGTTACTGCAAATACAAGCTTTTATAATCATGATCCAGGATGCAAACAACCATGAGATAAATCAGAGAAGCCTTTAAGTTTCTTTTTTCACTTAGCCTGTCCCAATCCCTGCTTTTATGCACATGGATGTGTCAGCACTAGTTATCTAGAGTTGCAAGTGCCTCTTCCCTGAAAATAAAATGACAGAAGAATTCCCCATTGGGTAACTCAGGACATCGTTCTGTGTTCCTCTTGGAGTAAAGAGTAGTCAGATAATAAAATGGGAACAAGCAAAACAAATGGACTTTTTAAATGAAGTTACAGACTGGATTCTTCTTTAAATCATGAGTTCAATTATTTATTGCTTAAGCTGACACAGGAAGCTTCCTATAACACAACCCGTGAATTAAAATATAAATTGTATCAGACAGGTCTTTTCCATTATTTTCAAAATATTTGCATTAACACATTCACAGATAGCACCTCCGTACAGACATTTTCATGCTTTGAGCAGCTGCAGCTGTTCATCATGATTGTTTTCCTGCAACACCTGAAAAGAGTGGTGACTGCAAAACCCAATCAGCCACTCCTTATTGCTTAATTTAGTACTCTAGGCTGTTCTTTCAGCAGCATGCAGGACTGAGGCTAATAACAATGTCTTAACTTCTCAGATGGCAACAATCTTCTTCCACTGCTGTCTGGTTTCCACATCTGGTGAACAAATCCCAAGGGCACTGTAGTCTTGGCAGTGCTGTAATTTTACATGACCTTTTATGCCATGATATCATAATTATTTAAGCTATTACTTGCTTGTTATAATCCTGAATGTTGATCCCTGTGTTCCTGATAATGAAATCCACCTTTTTAGGGTTGCAGGGAAAACTGTCATTTAAACTGTGATGTCTGTAGCCAAAAAGTTAGATTTGCCTTGTATTTGGAAATATCCAGTGTGCACAGGGGCATGTGCATATAACTCAGACATTCTGAGATGCTGAGGCACCATCTGGAATGCCTGGAGGGTTTACCTGGAAAGCACTTGTCTCAAAGCATATGTATTTACAGAGGTGGTTGAGAAATGTGTTAGATCACAATGCACCAAAATCTTGTTTTCTCAAGAAGTATTTGCCTGTGAAAGCACTGAGTAACTGACAGCTTCGACTACTTCAAGCACAGTTTGAAAGTATGACTGCACTAAATTAATGTTATTTTCTCTGCAGATGGTGACTTAAAATAAAATATATTTACAAGAGACAGTGGTAAAAGTAAGTATTTCTTTCTCTTCGATGCTTGTTTGGTATCCATATCCATACAGGGTAGAGAAAACGTATTTTCTACTTAGAAATTTTAGTTCTTCAGATTACTACCCATTACTGATTTTTCAGACAGGCAGTGATGAGCTGGCAACAAGAAACCCAAAGGTGATCAAGAGAGACTTCTGGGCCTTGGGACAACTGGTTAAGTGATCAGGAGCACAAGTAGTGTTCTCTTCTATCATTCTGTTGCAAGGAAGGATGAGGAAAGAAACAGAAAGAGCCAGCAGATCAATACCTGCCTCCGAGACTGGTGTCAGCAGCAGGACTTTGGGTTTTTTGGTCATGGGTCAATTTACATGACACCAGGACCGCTGGCAATAAATTGGGTACACCTGTCTCAAAGGGGGAAAAGGTTCTTGGTGCGGGAGTTGGCAAGGCTCATCAAAAGGGCTTTAAACTAGATTCAAAGGGGGAAGGGGATGAAACCAGGCTCTATAGAGGTAAGCCTGGGGGTGGTATGCTAATGTCCATGGGACAGGATGCTAGTGAAGTCCCTTGGTCTGCTGACTCAGTGCAGGTAGAGGATGGAGATTTACGCAGCAGCAGAGATGTGAGGGCCATTGATGGGTTAGAAACTATGGCTGCGCCTCGAAATGGTCAGGTAGGAATTAGGGGTTCTCCCAGCAAAAAGGTGGCAGGACCAATAGCCCAACTGAAGTGCTTCTACGCTAACGCACAGAGCACGGGCAACAAACAGGAGGAGCTGGAAGCCATTGTGCAGCAAGAAAACTATGATGTAGTTGCCATCACAGAAACATAGTGGGGTGACTTGCATGATTGGAGCGCTGCAATGAATGGCTATAAACCCTTCAGGAGGGTTAGGCAAGGAAGGAGAGGTGGTGGGGTAGTCCTGTATGCTAGGGAGTGTTATGAATGCCTAGAACTAAATGATGGTGACAATAGGGTTGAGTGTTTATGGGCAAGAATAAGGGGGAGTGTTAACAAGGCAGATATCATGGCGCGAGTCTGTTATAGACTGCCCAACCAGATGAAGAGGCAGATGAAATATTCTATAAACAACTGAGAGAAGTCTCAAGACTGTGAGCCTTTGTCCTCATGGGGGACTACAACTTACCAGATATCTGCTGGGAGGTTCCTGGAGTGTATTGATAACTTCCTGACACAGCTGGTGAGGGAGCTGACTAGGGAAGGTGCCCTGCTGGACCTGTTGTTTGTAAAGAGAGAAGGACTTGTGAGGGATGTGATGGTTGGAGGCCGTCTTGGGCATAACAATCATGAAATGATAGAATTTTTGATTCTTGGAGAAGCAAGGAGGGGGGTCAGCAGAACTGCTACCTTGGCCTTCCGGAGGGCAGACTTTGGTCTTTCCAGGAACCTGGTTAACAGAGTCCCTTGGAAGGCAGTCCTGAAGGGCAAAGGAGTCAAGGAAGGCTAGACATTTTTTAAGAAGGAAGTCTTAAAGGTGCAGGAGCAGGCTGTCCCCATGTGTTGAAAAATGAGCCATCGGGGAAAAAGACCATCCTGGCTGATCAGAGAGCTATGGTTGCAACTCAAGGAAAAAAGGAGACATTACGGCCTTTGGAAGAAAGGGCAGGCCACTCATGAGGAGTACAAAGATGTAGTGAGGCTATGTAGGGAGAAAATTAGAAGGCCCAAAGCCCAACTAGAACTTAATCTGGCTTTTGATGTTAAGGGCAATAAAATATGTTTCTATAAATACATTAACAATAAAAGGAGGACTAAGGATAATCTCCATCCTTTATTAGACAAGGGTGGAAACAGAGTGACAAAGGCTGAGGTACTTAAAGCCTTCTTTGCCTCAGTCTTTAATAGTAAGACCAGTTGTTCCCTGAGTATCCAGCCCCCTGGGCTAGTAGACAGGGGTGGGGAGCAGAATGAAGCCCCCCATAATCCAAAGGGGAAATGGTGAGGGAACTGCTATGGCACTTAGACACACACAAGTCCATGGGGTTGGGTGGGATCCACCTGAGGGTGCTGGTGGAAGTGCTCACCAAGCCACTTTCCATCATTTATCAGCAGTCCTGGCTAACCGGGGAGGTCCCAGTTGACTGGAGGTTAGCAAATGTGATGCCCATCCACAAGAAGGGCCAGAAGGAGGATTTGGGGAACTACAGGCCTGTCAGTCTAACCTCAGTGCTGAGGAAGGATATGGAGCAGATCATCCTGGGTGCCATTATGCAGCACTTGCAGGACAACCAGGTGATCAGGCCCAGCCACCATGGATTCATGAAAGCCAGGTCCTCCTTAACTAATATGGTCTCTTTCTATGACCAGATGACCCACTTAGTGGATGAAGGAAAGGCTGTAGATGTTGCTTACTTGGACTTTAGTAAAGCCTTTGACAGTGTTTCCCACATCATTCTCCTGGAGAAACTGGATACTCATGGCTTGGATGGACGTACGCTTCACTGGGTGAAAAACCGGCTAGAGGGCCATGCCCAAAGAGTTGTGGTGAATGGAGTTAAATCTGGTTGGCAGCCAGACACAAGTGGTGTTCCCCAGAGCTCAGTATTGGGGATGGTTCTGTTTAATATCTTTGCCAATGATCTGGACAAGGGGATCCAGTGCACCCTCAGTAAGTTTGCAGACGACACCAGGTTGGGCTGGAGTGGTGATTTTCTTGAGGGTAGGAAAGCCCTACAGAGGGATCTGGACAGGTTGGATCAATGGGCCAGGGCCAACAGTATGAGGTTCAACAAGGCCAAGTGCTGGGTCCTGCACCTGGATCACAACAACTCCATGCAGCGCTACAGGCTTGGGAAAGAGTGGCTGGAAAGCTGCCCGGCAGAAAAGGACCTGTTCAACACCCAGCTGAATATGAGACAGCAGTGTTCCCAGGTGGCTGAGAAGGCCAACAGTATCCTGGCCTGTGTCAGGAATAGTGTGGCCAGCAGGACTAAGGACGTGATTGCCCTGTTGCACTCATCACTGGTGAGGCCCCACCTTGAGTACCGTGTTCAGTTTTAGCCCCTTCACTACAATAAAGGAATTGAGGTTCTGGAGCGTGTCTAGAAAAGGCCAACAAAGCTGGTGAGGGGTCTAGAGAACAAGTCTTATGAGGAGAGGCTGAGGGAACTGGGATTGTTTAGTGTGGAGAAAAGGAGGCTGAGGGGAGACCTTATCCCTCTCTACAACTACCTGAAAGGAGGTTGTAGCGAGGTGGGCGTCAGTCTCTTCTGCTAAGTAACAAGTGCTAGGACAAGAGGAAATGGCCTCAAGTTGCTCCAGGTGAGGTTTAGATTGTATGTTAGGAAAAATTTCTTCACAGCAAGGGTTGTCAAGCAATGGAACGAGCTGCCCAGGGAAGTGATGGAGTTACCATCCTTGGTGTGTACTTAAAAGATGGGTGGATGTGATGCTTAGGGACATGATTTAGTGGTGGTTTTGGCAGTGTTAGGTTGATGGTTGGACTCAACGATCTTAAAGGCCCCTTCCAACCTAGATGATCCTATGATTCTATGATTCACATTTGTTTATTTCTTGAGACAACACTTGGAAGACCCAGACATTAGAAAACACGCTTGGTAGCTGTAAGGGTGACAAAGCATTGAAATAGATTACCTAGAGCAGCTGTGAAACTTTCATCAATTAATATTTCAAGAACTGCTTAGGTCATCATCTCTCCAAAATGACATCGGTGTAGTGATGTGTCATGAGGTTTCGAGATGGGCTATCCAAACTCCTGAAGTCCCTTCTCACTGTTTCCTGTGATGTTTCAGGCTCATGTGCAGGACTGCCTAGGAAACAAAGAGACATTAAAGTACAAAAAAATCAGACCAATGGAAGAGGAAAGGCTATGTTATGCTGAAGTCAGTGATGTTGTTGAGTTTGGCAAACCATATGGGTGATTTTTTTTAATAAGACTTTATTACATTATTTCATTTGTGCTCAGGTATTATTGTTCTTCACTCAGTGTCCCTGATGGAAAGAGTGTGAAATTGAGAAGAGTAGGTGAAAACTGATCATAGAATCATAGAATGGTTTAGGTTGGAAGGGACCTTGAAGATCATCGAGTTCCAACCACCCTGCTATAGGCAGGGACACCTCCCACTAGACCAGGTTGCCCAAGGCCACGTCCAGCCTGGCCTTGAACACCTCCAGGGATGGGACCTCAACAACCTCTCTGGGCAATCTGTTCCGGTGCCTTACCACCCTCAAAGTGAAAAATTTCTTCCTAATGTTTAATCTAAACCTGCCCTCTTCCAGTTTGAAGCCATTCCCCCTCGTCCCATAACTACATGCCCTTGTAAAAAGTCCTTCCCCAGCTCTCCTGTAGGCCCCCTTTAGGTACTGGAAGGCCGCAATAAGATCTCCCCGGAGCCTTCTCTTCTCCAGGCTGAACAGCCCAAACTCTTTCAGCCTCTCCTCATAGGAGAGGTGCTCCAGCCCTCGGATCATCCTCGTGGCTCTCCTCTGGACAC